>JACFYI010002720.1:87968-105014 GCA_014898755.1 Handroanthus guayacan
TTTTTTTTTTTTGTAATGAAGGATTGAGAAAGGAATGGTGTTTTTCTCATTTTGTTATTTTTGTTCAAAAATTGTTGTCGGAAGATCATTGAGGGATGAAATTGAAACAAATAACAGCACATGGACTATTTTATAATTGATATGAAACCTCAGAGACCAAATTGAATTTTATCCATTAAATATAATAGCACAATATACAATCAGAAACAATAGATAGCTCACAAAATGATGTCGTTTTAGCAATCAAAAGATTGGGAAAAAAAAAAAAGAAAAGATTAACGAACGAAAACATTGTTCATAGCAATTCAAAGATTTAAAAAAAGGCAAAATACAGGTATATATACTTCTTTTGCATTTATTTTTGCTAATATACCAAAATTTCTTTCCCCTCTAATTTTACTCTTCGCAATCCTTTTACAAATCAATTATTTTATATTATTTCATTTTTTTTTCTTTTTAAAAAATTTTGTCTTAAATTTTTAAAATATCTATTTGTTTGTTAAACTTGTTATTTAAATTTATTTGTTCAAATTTCAAGACACATTCTTTAATTGATTTTTTAATGCAAGTATAGTGCAATCTAATTTAAAGATGTATGGGGTGATTGAAATAAAATGAAATTAGATAATAATAGAATGACTTTAGTAATTAAATAAAGATGAAAAAGAAATTATGTAATGATTACAATATCATGATTGTTATGCACAAGCTTATTTGACAAATCAAATAGTGATAATGCAAGAGTTATTATCATCTAAAATATATAATTAGTGACAAGATGAAAGTCATTGACACTTAATACATATTATTAGTGACTATATTTTTATTGACATACAATTATTTGTTACTCTTATTCTAATTGAATAGTGACAATACAAATATATTATTGTTACTATTTTGTTTGTTAAAATTATTTTTTGTGGCAAAATATAATTCTTTACCACTTTCTTTTATAAAATTAGTGATAATTTTTATATCATCACTTAATTTTTTGTTACTTATGCTAATTATTTTTTTTTTGTAATGAAGGATTGAGAAAGAAATGGTGTTTTTCTCATTTTGCTATTTTCGGTCAAAAATTGTTGTCGGAAGATCATTGGGGGATGAAATTGAAACAAATTAACAGTACATGGACTATTTTATAATTGATATGAAACCTCAGAGATTTTAAATATAATAGCACAATATACAATCGGAAACAATAAATAGCTCACAAAATGATGTCGTTTTAGCAATCGAAAGATTGGAAAAAAAAAAGGAAAAGATTAATGGGCGAACACATTGTTCATAGCAATCCAAAGATTTTAAAAAAAAAAAAAAAGCTGAAAACACTGTTCATGCCAAAAAAAAACAGAAAAAGACAAAATACGGACCAAAAAATACTGTTCACAAGCCCTTGCATGCCTATATTATATAGTAATAAATAGTAATAAGATTTAAGTACAATCAAATTTTTATTAAAAGAAGGTTTTTCCAGACTAGGTCTGAGCTTTGCAAAAATTTAAAATGGTCATGAGGGGCTGGGCCTTGAGAGAACTTATATAAAGTAAAATGCCTGATTCAGACCTATTATTTATATAATAGGCCTAACTTGTTCAAGGCAGGCCTGGCCTAGCCTATTCCTACCTCTATTCGATAGGGCAGCAGTCATTTTAGTTAGTGGACAATCAACCAATGGCTATTTCGTTAATAGTTTTTTCAACATTTTCCTATAAAAATATTTTTTTCTAACACTCTAATAGTTTTGGTCATTGGAGAATTTGGGAATTAGAACTAATATGTGTTGACAGAATATGTGTTGAAAAATCATTAATAATTATCGACAAATAATTTCCATCATTAAAACTGTGTTTTCTTTTAGGGAATATATTCTCTTGCGATTGAGTAGAAAGAATATTTTGAAAATTTTATAAAATGTAGTTATTGTAGTTGGAATATTTTGATAATTTGGAAAATCAAGAAATTTGAAATTAATTTGAGCAATAAATGAATTTTTTTTCTTTTTTTTTGAGAGAAGCAATTACATTTAATCATTACGACAATATTATTACATGAATATATTTTAAAGATCAAATACAAATACTAAACACAAGATTAATTCTATAAACTATCATGTGGTAGAGAAATGCTACCATACAGTATGCAGACAAAGAGCCAAAAGCTATTGGTGTTATTCGAACCTATACCTCTCCTATGGAAAGAAGGGTGTCTTTCTTCCAAAAGACGATGATCAATGAAATTATTTTAAATCGTTAATAAATTATAAGTACCGCAAATTCAAAATCAAGACAAAATTGCTCAATTGTAGCCTTAGACCTTTTCATCATATATATTTTGTTTCTTTCAAATAAGTTGATAAATGAATTATAAAAGTATAAAAATAAAATAATATGACTACTAAAAAATATTAATGAAAAAATTATAACGAAGGAGTAGTTGCAATCATATATAATGGAGTGCTTCAAGTTAAAGACAGTACAATAGTTGTTTTCAGTTAAATAGAGGTTTGGTTGTAATCGTGAAGAATAAAATTGAAAAACTAAAATTTAGTACTTAGACTGCACTTTTAGAACATGAAAATATCTTTCTTTTTTTAATAATATAGATTATAGTATTGATAACTGAGTGTGTGTGTGTGTGTGTGTGAATGAGTGTCAAGAATATCTTTAAAATTATTATACTTTTGCTCAGTATAAATATTAGGAAGATATAAAAATCTGAAAATTCACAATAATATTAACAACCAATGAAATAATTTTGGGTGGTAATTTTAGCATTTCATACCTTAGCTTCCATACTTCATGTTCATATCCTTTTATTGTAAATAACATAATTGTCCTAATGTATTTTAAGTTATATTTGTCAATTTTTCATGAACAATTTTGTCCCGGTTTTCCATTTCAACACCTTTTCTTGTTCTTCTTCTTCTTCCTTCTTTTTTTTCCCTATTTTTACATTTGCAACATTTGTGAGTTTCCAAATTTGTCAAGGAAAAAATTTTAAATTTTTTTCAATTTATTTTTTATTAATTTTTTAAATAATCAGCTGCCAAGATAAACTTCTAATAATTATTTTAAGCTTATAATCCTTCCTAAATAAATTAGAAAATTTGAAATTTTTTCAAAGGATGTCTAAGGAACAAAATACAAATTGCCTAAAGAAGGCATTAAATTCAAAATAAATCACATTGAAATTTCAATAAATCAATAGTGTTATATGTTAAAATTTCATTGTGAATTAAACATTATTTATATTTTATTTTGATAGTTCAATTAATTACATTTGAAGAAGGAAAATATAAAAGATAAAGTATATAATTATAAATTGAATAAGGAAATTATGACTATATAATTATTTATCATTTTATAACAGTGTTGGAATGAAAAAGAATACCTTTACCCATGAAAATATTGAGAATCAATGGCTACGCCATATAAGGGTTAGTGGGGTCCTAGGAACCCCCTGGAATTTTTCTTTTTGTTTTTTTAACTATAACATATATAAATACATACATATATATATAAATACTAGACTAAAATATATATATATATGAGAAAATTGCACTTTTGGTCCCAAAAAATAGGGCTATTTGCACTTTTGGTGCCAAACCTTTTTGGCTCAACACTTTTGGTCCATTTTATTCTATTTTTTGACACGTGAAGGACATACCCCCCCTCCCCCCCAATTTCGTTATCTTTTTGACAAAAAAGTCACGTGAGTGGCACGATTATGTCAAGAAACTACCATTAATTCTCCACCCCAAATGGTCGTCTGAATTACACGCACGTTTAAATGAGAATAGGCAACTGGATAAAGAAGTTCCAAAGGCTTTTAATCATCCGAAGCTTAACTCTTCCCTCCCCCCTCCCCCCAAAAAAGAAAACCCAAACGTGTAACTCCATTAAGAACAATCTATAAAATTCCACCCCAAAATTTGCAACACTTCAATGGCGCCAAGCATACCTTCGTTGTGCAAGAAAGATGTAATGAAGAATGTACATAGCAAAATGTTTTTGCGTAACCCATTGATGAACAACTATAAAAATCCTGCTTATGGTATGTAAAACATTAAACTAATCTTCATCCATTATTCTATTGTCTTTATCTTCCACTTTGCATCTTTTTTACTGTTTAATAGCCCACAATGTCTGAAAATATTCACCATTCTATTCCTTGGATTCCTCATTCTATATTTTTATAGGAAGTTTCTTTATTGAGGGGATCCCTAATTCTATGTTGCTTTCTTGTGTTGTTTTGATTACAGCCCCAAAAAGGCCCTTTATGACAATACGGTTTCATCATGGGCGACAGCTAATATTTAATTCGGTTGCTCAGTATATTGGTGGAGAATTAAGTGTTTTTTATTATGTACACAATGGACTATTGAGCATTGAATATTTCGATAAGATGTGTCGGGAATTGGGGTACAGTGGGGAGAAAAAATTCTACAAGATTAAGAGAGACAAATTCAGGGCAATTCTTTATGAGTCTAACATATATATTCTCAAACTTAACAGTTATAGCAATATAGAACGCATAACTTATCTTGATGGTGTAAAAGACACAATTTTATTGATCACTTCCTTGTGAAAGCTCTTGAAACTAGAAATGTAAGTGGATGCAGTGAAGGAAATAAGTAGATGTAGAAAATGAGGTTGCTAGTGAGAAGGGTGATGAAAATGCAGCTATTTTGGAGTCCGTAGCTGAGGGTAATGAATTGATTGAGCCAAATCAGAATGCAGTTGAGCATGTAGTAGAGGAGTGTGTTGATACAACCTTTAACAAAGCAGGAGAAGAGGGAGTTTGTCCAAATGAGAACAATGGAGCAGATGATTTGATTGATACAGGAGTAGAGGAGTGTATTGATGCACCCAACCTTTAGCAAAGTAGCAGAAGATGGAGTTTGTCCAACTGAGAACAATGCTCCAACCCTTGTATTTTGAAAAGAATGTTCCAAATGAGAACATTGGAGGAGAGGATGTGGGTGGTACTTTGCAATCCAAGTCTCCAACCATTGAGGATAATGTTCCCACTAATAATGTTATTCTAAATACAAGGGTTGTAGAATATAGTAATTGGGACGAAGTTTTCAACTTGGTTGATAGCTATGCTGCTATGTATGAGGTAAGCAAAGCAATTGATAAGGAGAATTTAGTTAATGATGCCACAGGAAATTCAGCCCTAAAGCACAAGATGATGAGGATTTAGAAGATCTGAATGATAGTGACTATGATGTAAGTGATGGGGATGATTCTGCAAATGAAGACTATGATCATTGTAACTTTGTACTCATAATACAGGGCAAATGGAATCTGATAAGTTAGATGATCTTGGTTTTGTTAGTGAGGATGATATTGACAAGGCTTGTGGCTCAGATGAGAATAGTGGAGAGTGTCATCCAATTTTCAATCCTTCTGAGAAGTACAATCCAAACTTTGAGATTGGGATGATCTTCAGCAACAAGGGGGAATTCAGGGATACAGTTCACTCATTGGCTGTAACGTCTAAAAGAAATTTAAAGATAACAAAGAATGATACAAGAAGAGTTTATGCAAAGTGTTTAGGTGAGAATTGTGACTGGAGAAGACGTTGCTTGAAGCTTATTGGTGAGAATACATTTCAAATTAGAGAATACAATCCAATGCATATAATGTTAAGAATGTGAACTCAAAGTGGTTGTCCAAGAGATATGAGGAGACATGCAAATCAGATCCAAAAAGAGATGTCAAAGGGTTTAGGAATGATGTCATCAAGGAGATTAAGTGTAGTGTGTCTAAATTTCAGGCATATAGGGCCAAGAGTGTGACACCCCAAGAATTCCCAAAATAAAATTCTTGAATCGCCGATTTCTTGAAAATTTAATTGATTGCAAAATCGGGCATCGTTTTAAAATGAAAACACGTTTTGTGCATTCACAAAATTTTCAAGCAAACACATTTCAATTTCTCGTCACTTTTTGACCCGAAAACGAGCCCAAATGGCCCATGAAACAAGCCCAAAACAAGCCTAATACCTAGCTACTATAATTAACCAAAGAAAGAAGCTTTGAAAACTCAAAAAAAACATATATATATATATATAAGAGAAAATGGAGCTGCAGAAGCTCCAGCGGGACAGATGCAAGATGGATGGATTTCTCATTTTGGCCCCAAATGATATTGATATTGATATTGATTTTGAGGGGTTCAAGCTTTTGGATTTTCTCATTTTGGCCCCAAAATCCATCTATAAATAAGCCATTTTGGAGCTCACATTTCTGCTGAAAATATATCTCTCATCTCCTAACTCTTGCACTTAAACACTTGAGCTCCACTTGCTTTATTTCTTTCAAAACTGATTTGGCTTAAAGGGGATTCTAGGTGGTGTATCATCTTCCCAAACACTTGGTAAGTTAAGCTTATGAATATGTTTAAGGATGGTTAATGATATGTTATGAGTAGGACTTGATATCAATGTGTATGTGGTTATAGATACTTAAGGATTAAGCTTGGATCATGCTCAAACACAAGTTTAGCTACAAGAGGTAAGACTTATAGCATCTCCTCTTCTCCATGAGCATGCGTTTCCAGCTTTCCGTTGATTATTCGAGCATGTTTTGAGTATTTGATGCCATTGACATGTTGAGCATGAGAATTGATATTGTTGTCTTGTTATTCTTGCCAAAAATCTATGCTCAACTCTTGAATATGTAAATTTCATGCTAAATGATTCGTCCTAAACTCTCTACAGATGCTTGGAATTGAGTATTGAATGATAGACCATGGACTAAGAGGAGAAACGAGCTAAAAATTTGATTAAAAACAAAGGATATGGACAAAATCGTATGTTTTGACGTTGAAACAATCTCTCAAAAAATTTCAAAACCAAAAACCCGAAACGATGTTTTATAAATGTTTTTACATATTTGAGAATCTCAAAAATGTATTTTTGGATAAAAAATTCAAAGAAAATCAAAAGATAAAAAATCAAATTTCAAACCCGAGAGTGAGCACCCAAGGGCAGAAATTACTGTTCACCAGCGCCCCAGCGCCCATATGGGCGCAGCCTCGGCCAAAAATTTATGTTTTGAGCGCTCGTTTGTACGCCCAAGCGCCCAGTTTCGGTTCCAACTTGATTTTTCTTATTTCCAAACCCTATTTTATGTCACGTAAAGTCCATATCTGATTTTCTTAACGTAATATGAGTTTTGAAATGAAAACCCTCTAGTCTATAGTCCAATTTCCGAAATGATCAATTGATATGTTTGGCCTATTCTGAAGTGTTTATTTGAAATCGATGGTCGACCAAAAATTGTACCAAAATGGCCTTATTGAATGATCGAATGTTCAGTTTGTTTCAAGCCTATACGTCCATATAAATGTTGGATAGACGGGATGGGCCTTGGAGGTAGGGTCCTGAAGGATTACGTTTGAGACTCGTGGTCGACCGTGCTGCGGCGGCTGTGTCTTATATACGTATGACTCTCCTTGAGCTTCGGCTTGGAGCTATAAGTTTATGACTCTCCTTGAGCTTCGGCTCGGAGTTGTATGTTTATGACTTTCCTTGAGCTTCAACTTGGAGTTGTATATTGTGACTCTTCTTGAGCTCCTGCTCGGAGCTGTAAGTGAAAGTTATAAGGGTGATAGACCTACCAAATAGCTTGTTTCAGCCTATTGACTCGAATATGATAATTGTTTCAGATATGTATATATGTATATCGATCGTTTTGAATGTCTTGACTTGTTATTTAAATCACATTCTTGTCCTATCGTTCGTTACGCTCATGTTCTTTGAAACTTTAATTCTTTTCTGCATGCTATAAGTTTTACTGGATCAGTGGACTCATGACCCTATTTAACATGTACGTTCTTGAACTGTAAACGATTGAATGATTGGAGCCTATGATGGATTATATAGCTCGTTTTGGTTTTGACATCCCTATTATATTTGGGTTTAGCATTTCGTTTTGGGACCATTGAACTTAGAATTCGTATAGCTCAATGGATTGTATTGCTAAGTTAGAAGCTCTACGTAATTTTGGACAGTTTAGTATGTAACTATACATTTTAGGAATTAGTTTAGATCGTTTGACGAATTTTATGAATTTAGCTTGAATGATATTGATGCATTAAGTGTCTGATGATTTTGGAATGATTATCCGTCCGCAAGTAGCACTTCAGATCTCAGAGTGAAGAGCCCCGGGATGCGGGGCGTTACAAAGAGAAAGGCTTTAACTGCAATAGAGGGCACGTCAAATAGTTAATATGATCAACTTTGGGATTATGTTGAGGAATTTAGAAGAAGTAATCCAGGGAGCACTGTGATCATGCAGATGGCAGATTGAGATGATGGAAGTGAAAGAAGAAAATTCAACAAAATGTATATCTACTTTGAAGCTCTGAAGAAGGGTTTTAGGTCTGATCTAAGACCTTTCAAAGGGGTAGATGGATACCACCTATAAGGTCCATATCAGGGTATTCTTCTAATTGCAGTTTCAGTTGATTTAAACAATAACTTGTTTCCTTTTGCTTTCGCAATGATGTCTAGGGAAACAAAAGAGTCTTGGGAGTGGTTTCTGGAGCTACTGAAAGAAGAATTGAACATTATAAGAGAAAATTCTGTGACATTCATAAGTGTAAGCAAAAAGGGCTAGTTCAAGCATATGAAAAGGTATTCCTAGGGGTAGAAAATAGATTCTGTATAAGGCACATGCATGGGAATATGAAGGCAGCTACATTCAGGTTTGGTGTACAAAAAAGCCCTATGGAATGCTCCAAAAGCCACTACTAAGCATGAGTTTACCTCCAGGATGAAAAAAATTAATGAATTTGATGGAAAAGCCAAGCATCCAAGACATTGGAACAGGTCATACTTTGGGACATTCTCTATGTGTGACATTCTCCTTAGCAACATATGTGAGTCATTTAATAGTTACATATTGGAAGCAAGAGAGAAATCAGTGGTAACAATACTGGAATGGATTAGGGAGTTCGTAATGAAGAAGCTTGTAGAGAATAGGGATAGCGCTAGGAAAAACTAGAGTGGGAAGAAACTATGTTCAAAAATTAGAAAGTTGCTTGACAAGAACATGGTAAGGCCTCACACTGTATCCCTATTAAATTTGATGACAATCATTAAGAGGTTCATTGCTATGATGGAGCAAGATTTATAATAAACTTGCAATCACACTTGTGTAGTTGTAGAAGGTGGGATTTAACAGGCCTGCCATGCAAGCATGCCATAAGTGCAATTTATATTAAAGGCAATAATCTAGAAGATCATGTGGACAGAGCATACACAATTCACACTCAAGGATTTATCAACATGCCATTCTCCCAGTTAATGGACCTGAATTATGGGAGAAGACAAGGTTGGTTCCACCACTACCTCGTAACTTTGGAAGAAGAGCAAGGAGACCTAAGAAGGCTAGGAGATTGGAGCCTGATGGAGCTATCGAAAAAAGTAAGAAAGGGGATAAGGGATCCAAGAAACTTATAAAAATGAAAAAACAGAGGTTTAAGATGACATGCAGGTTTTGTGGGGAGAAAGGCCATAATATTAAAGATTGTAAGAAGAAGAAGACTGAAGGGGCAGATGTAAGTCCATGTCAAGATCCAAGTCAAGCCACCAGCAAAGCTGATAGTAAGCACTATTTACAACTCATTTATGATGTTATGATGTGGATTGTGTAAATTTCTAACACTATGAATTATTCAATTGCGTTAGGCTAGAAAGAGGATTGGAGCACAAGGAAGACCTTAGAAAAGAAAGATAGCACAAACTGAAGAAAGTGTTGAAGTTAATTTGCCTGAGCTTAACCTTGCTCAAGCCTCTGCTGTAACTCAAGCATCCTAAAGTGGTGTGCTATTGCTTGTGAAGGAAGGACAGAATCAATCACCATGAAGAAATTAGCTGCTGCGGTATTAGCAACTAAGCAGAAGAAGAAGAAGACTGGGAAAAACTGATATTGAATGTGGTTGGAAATGCTCTTTGTTGTCTATCTCAAACTAGATGTTTTTGTCATTTGAATTCTGGATAATTGTCAATGATTTAGGCAGTGTTTGCTATTTAAATGTGGGTTGGAAATGCTGAACTTAGTTGTTATTTGCACCATGTTTTTTATTAACTTGTAGTGTAATCTATTGGTTCACTTTTATGGATTTTATGGTATAGTTTGACTTTGTGTTTGGTTGTTTGGTTCAAAGCTGCCCGTGGTTTTTATTTGGCTTGTAACACGTTGTTCATCATGGATTTGTTCATATAGGATGGATCTTGATTTAGGCAGTGAATTTAGTTGCTATTTGCACCATGTTTTTTATTAACTTGCGGTGTAATTTATTAGTTGACTTTTATCGATTTTATGGTATAGTTTGACTTTGTGTTTAGCTGTTTGGCTCAAAGCTGCCTTTGGTTTTCATTTGACTTGACTTCAAGGATTTGTTCCTTTGCGAATTCTGTTTTATTTAATCAAATAAGATGGATCATGCTTACTAGCCCTATTGATACATTAAGCCGCATTAATAGCAGAAAAAAGAAAGGGGAACACTACCCTTTAAACTAATTTAATAGGAAAGCAAAGCTGCAAGAGTACACTGCTACAACACCAAATAGGAGGGGAAAACTTCCTTTGGGCATAACAAGGCATACAAATAGCACAATAGCACAATTCAATTGAAAGAACTAGGCAACATTTTCATTGAATAATCTAACCCTATGTAGTGTATATACAAGCGAAATCAGTGGCCATTGCAATATTCTACCAAATTTTAATGCATTTTCCAACAACACAAAAAAAATGGCCCTCTGAACAAAACATATACATGTTCAATACATAGCATAACTAGCAATAGTCCAATACTTCATCATATAAACTAGAAGAATAATAGAAAAGCCAACAGCACAATCACCGCATCCATCACACTTAGCCTTTTTTTTTTATGAAGCTATTTCCTCATCATAAGCTTTTAGTTTTCGTAGCAAATCGGGAATAATCGCTCTATCTCTAAAGCAGAGGGGGTCAATCCTCATAAAAAAACCATATTGTAAGGCTTGTCCTTGACCACCTGCATTTGGACAAACTTTAAAACGTCGCCTTGGGTTGTCATTAGTCCATGAGGTCTTTAGAATTGCAATCCTCCCACATTAACAATCTGTAACCTTAGTTTCAGAAGTCTGGGACATGGTTCCAATTTGACAAATTTTTCTTTCGATCACGGAGAGGAAAAAAAAAAGAAATAGAAGAAGAGGGATTAAGGTTTAATGAAAGGAAGAATAAGAAGAAGACGAATCTTTATATTAGGAAGAAGATAGCAAAATCGCGCCTATTTCTCTCTCTTTTTCCAATCCATGTGTACGTCACATGACAAAAAGTTGTTAACTAACGGTGCGTGTCACGGATGCGTGATTTTTCCTTAAAAAAGATAACGGAATTGGGGGGGAGGGGTATTCTTCACGTGTCGAAAAATGGAATGAAATGGACCAAAAGTGTTGAGCCAAAAATATTTGGTACCAAAAGTGCAAATAGCCCTATTTTTTGGGATCAAAAGTGCAATTTTCCTAACATATATATATGTAGAACACCACTTTTAAATTGACAACAAATTAATAAATAAAAGTTTAAATTATCATTTAATAACATTTTAAAGGGAATTCATTGAATCAAGATTCTAGAGTCATAACTGTTGAGAATTATAGCCCAAAATAAATTAAGGCACGCATTAGAGTCGTTTGCAACACAAAATTCCACAAGCAGCACCATAGTTCTCATTTTAAGACGTTCAAGCATTACAAATCTTATGAATTCAAGATTTAATCAAAACTAAACAATTGTGACGAAAGAACACTTGTCCTAATGGCAAGATGGAGGTTTCATAACTAAAAAGTTATGAGTGTAATTTTTTTTTCTTTTTTTTTTTTTTTAAAGTTTGTTATGAGTTTGATTTCTTGTACCATAAGGTAGCTTTGATTATTCTATATAATAGTTTGGAGATTTTTTTGTATTTGTTAATATATTGGGCCTTTGACTGTATTCAAGTGCTTACATTATTGTATTGATGATGTATGTTTCTCTACCAAAAAAAAAAAAAAAGGATTATATAGTAGTACAGTTTGATTCTATTGTGATGTACCAAGTAAACATGAAATGGACAAAAAAGTAAATTAGCCCGACTGGGATGAAAAGGTAAATTAGCATGGCTCTAACCCAAAAAAAGAAAGTAAGGTTCATTTACGGCAGCATTAATTCAGAATTAGGGGGGACTATATGATGTATCGGGTAAACCAGACAGGGACAAAAAAGTAAATTAGCCCGACAGGGATAAAAAGGTAAATTAGCATGGCACTAACCCAAAAAAGGAAGTGAAGGTCATTTATGATAGCATTAATTCAAAATTAGAGGGCAGATAATTATTTTGGCTTGCGAGCCCATTAGTCCAAGAAGAGAAAACCCTAGATTATGGAATATAAATAACCTTTAAATCCAGAAGAGGGGACACACAGAAAAATCAGCAGAAAAAAGACCGACAACCGACCAGAGTAGGAGAATTATATTTCAGAGGTCTCGATCCACTGCATTTAAGAGTCAAGAACTCTTGTTGGTTTTCTCGTAGATCCTTGATTCAATTTCGAGACTACATCATCTTGAAGGATATTGCCTAAATTAGTAACCCATATGAAAGACTCATCTGCTACAAGGTATTGTCTTACCTGCACTGGTGGTGGGAAATTTTGTCTTGAAAAGGCACCTCGAACAGTGAGAGGGAGGGGAGGTAGTTTATAAACTATCTCAAGCCCTTCGACTCTTTTGATGTGGGATAAATTTGGTATCATTATAAGCCCTCCAGTTGAGGGGTTTGGGAAGAAACACACTGCCTTCGTTCCTGCTGACGACGCCAATGTGATGATATCCAAATTGGTCATCCGCCATGAAAGAGTCAACTACTTCGAGATATTATCCCTCAACACTCATAATGGGGCATTTTATTCTGAAAAGGTGCCTCGAATGGTGAGAAAGAGGAGATAGTTTATAAACTATCTCAAGCCTTTCGACTCTTTTAATGTAAGACAAACTTAATATTATCATATTGTATAGTAGTTTAGAGATTTTTCATGTTCTTGTTAATATATCTGATTTTTGAATGTATTGAAGATATATTGAAGATATATTGATGATATATTAATTTGATGTACTCCGTTCTTCTACATGAAAAAACAAGGGAGAAAAAAAGCCCTTCCATTACACAATAGTACGGTAACTTTATGTTGTGTGGACAAATAGTTAAAAGAATGAATTAATAGGCCATCAAATTTGATTGTTGTCATATTCTGATAATAATTTAGAGAATCAAACTTAAGCAAGAAATCAATGAAATTATCATATATTATTCAAAAATGACAATTTTTTAGTTAAATTCAGAATTTGGTCCAAATTACACAATTATGATAAATTACAGACCCTAAAAAAATAAACAAAAAAAATTATGATAAAAGATCCCTTCATATATTACAATAAAATTCATTTGAGTGGCCGAGTAATAAAAAGAATGAACTAGAAGACCATAGTATAGCTATTTGGTTGGTTATAATACTTTGATAATTTTAGAGTTAAAGAAATTTCATAGCATATATCAAGTAGCTATCAAGTTATAACGAATGAAACTATTCTATACAACTAAAAGTTTTAAATTCCAAAGTATTTAATTTTGTCATCAAGATGGCACAAATGTAGTTGGGGGGGGAGGGAGGGAGGGAGAGGAAAAGGAAAAAAAAATAAAAAAAAAAAAAAGGAAGAAGAAGAACCATTAACGCCCTTTTTTTTAGAGAAAAGAAAAATCTTTAACTTATGCCGATATAATTTAGATGTATGCGAAAAGATTTAAAATAAATATTAAAAGGTTTTCAAATTTGGTGAGTCAAATTATTTTGATGTTTTAGGTAACTAAAAAATTTCAAAACTCATGTTAACAATTAATGAAATTAAATTCTAAAAAAATTAAAAAAAAATTCTAAGTTACAAATTCAAAATTTGGTTAAAATTACACAATTATAACAAGAAGACCCTTTCATTGTGAGACTTTTGACCTTTTCTTTTGTGAAATTTTGAGAGTCAGATTGAAGATTGTTAAACGTAGTTACTTGGCATATTTGGATTATTTAGTTACCATCCATGTTTGGGTGAAGTGACACGACCTTCTATTTTTTAAAGGAGAGGTGCAAGTTCAAATCCCACCAAAAAGGTGTAAGTCTTTATCTACTTTATAGTAGGATTTATCAATCGTATGGCAGTTTATAGAATTTATCTTTTATTTGGTCTTTAAAATATATTTATGTAATGATATTGATGTAACGTGTGACACCCCTCGAAACCCTGGTAGCATTCTGCCCCGAGACCCGAGGTGCGCCACTCGTGATTGGATACGATCTAAAACCTGTACAAAAAAAATTCACAACATAATAATTCAATCTAACTCCCAAGAATATCCATAAAGCGATCCAAACTAAGTTCCATGAGATAAATATCATTACATGTCAAAATGTTCCAAAATACATAATGTGTCTAACTTAAAGATTACAAGCCATTGATCTATAAGCTACTGGAAAAATGGATGTTTTTGCCCGAGAGTGGGCGCCTGGGCGCCCAATGTTGCGCGCTTCAGCACTGACTCTCGGGTGAAATCTCATTTTTTTTCTTTTGATTTTCTTCGAATTTTTGATCCAAAAATACATTTTTGAGGTTCTCTGATACGTAAAAATATTTATAAAACATTGTCTTGAAATTTGATTTAAGATTTTTTGGTAAATCGTTTTCAAGTAAAAAAACACGATTTTTGTCCATATCACTCGTTTTTCAGTCATTCTTTAATTCGTTTCTCCTCTTAGTCCATAGTCCATTGTTCGAATCACAATCCAAAGCATTGGTTTAGAGGTCAAGATGATTCATTAGGCTTTGGATTTACATATTCAAGGGATTGAACATAGAATAGCAAGGATAACAAGTAACAACAAGAGTTCACATGATCAATATGTCAAAGGACATCAAATACCCAATAGCTCATAACATGCTCGATCATTCAATGAAAAGCTGAAAACATATACTCATGAAGAGGATGGAGAAGCCATAAGTCTTACCTTAGAAGCTAGAACTCGAAGATGCAAACGTTTCAAGCTTGGTTCCAACACCTATAGCCACATTTACATTCATATCAAGTTCTATACAATCATTACATTAACCATTCTTAAATCATAATCATAAGCTTAACTTACCAAGAGCTAAAATAAGAGTTCACACCACCTTGAATCCCCTTAGTGCAAATTGGTTTTGAGGGAAGAAAGAGTTGCAAGTGAAGTCCAAAATGTTAAGTTGTTTAGGAGAAGTAAAGTTGCAGAAATTCTAAGTGTTGAATGTCTAGTTTCTACAGAAACATGTGAGCCAAATGTGACTTATTTATAGAGTAAACTTGGGGTTGAAATGAAAGAATCAATAAGTTGAAGCGCTCCCAATTAAACATTAGATTTGGGGCTGATGTGAAACAATATTTGATGGATGGATGGGATTAAATTCCCATCCATGGGGCTGCTTTTCGTCTGGCTGGTCTGCAGATTGCAATCTTCTTTTCTTTTCTTTTTTTTTTTTTGAGTTTCAAAGATGCTTACTTTGGGTCAAAATTAATGGCTAGGGTTTGGGCTTGAAATGGGCTTATTTCATTGGGCTTTTGGGCTCGTTTTTGGGTCAAAACGCGACGAGATAATGAAATGTGTTTGATTGAAAATTTTCGAATGCACAAAACGTGTTTTGATTTTAAAACAATTCTTGATTTGAAATTGAATAATTCTCTGAAAAATCGACGATTCAAAAATTTTATTTAGGACATTCTCGGATGTTACATAATGTTTAATTGTAATCGCATATCTCTCTCTCAAAAAAAAAAAAAAATTGATTATTTAGAAAAATTAAGAAATTCACAATTGATGTTAAACAACAACTCAAATTATTTCTAATTGTTTGAAAAATTATAGATTCAGATGTCATATTTTGATTATTTAAATTGATTATGAATCTATGGTTAATGTTAGATAACCACTCAAATTGAAATTATAGGTTTTCGAAATTTAGACATAGTTAGTCCCCTGTCCTGTAGATGAAGTGGCATCGCCTCTCTCTTTTTATATGTCAAATGAGTTGTTTTTCTTTTGTTTTTTTCCCTTCCTGGAGAAATTGTTAAGCAAAACTATTATTTAGTAAAAAATCAAACCAGATTACTATATGGAAATCAAATTGAGAAAGCGCTCCCCTACTAGTGGAAATTGAATTGAGAAAAGCCCATGCATGCTCGTGAGAATTAAACTAACAACCTCTTCATTAGTACACTTAACGTACTTGGTATTATCAACAATGAAATTATATTAACCCATTATAATTTTTCTTTCTAAATTGAAGGAAAAGAATAGAATATGATTACAATTAATTATTAAAGTATATAATACATTAGATTAAGCTTAAATATTAGCCACTAATTACCAAAAGAGCGTATATTGGTGGGCCAAGTGCCATTAAGGATCTTCCAGTATATTCAACTTAATTTAATCTTTCCATCTCCCTGAGCACCGTCCATATCCTTCCTGAACTCTCTCTGCGCGTACATCTCATCCCCACACGGTAAAGTCTAGATTCACTCTGAAAAACATTCTCCTTGGGTAATCCACTACTTTAAGAAACAAATGGAACGACGTCGCCCTCATGAAAAACAGAAATGGCACGACGTCGTACCAACGTCCTTCGACACTGTTCTGTTCTACCAAGGTTTACATCCCAGTCAAAGTGAAATTTCGGAAAGCTTTTTCCCTCCCCAGATTCATCTACCTGTTCAAAGGTCAATATTTCATTTTCCATGCAGTAGTTTTTCCCCATTTTTTAATCCTCACCAACTTCTATATAAACTGCCCATGCTCTTCACCCCGGAAACCTCAAACACAGCAAACAAACAACAGATTTCACTCTTTAAGCTTAACTACTTCCAATTACATTAATTTTCCCCTTCGGTTGAAAACTATTTTCCTTTCTTGTTTTAC
>JACFYI010002720.1:106829-123550 GCA_014898755.1 Handroanthus guayacan
AGGTACACCGGCAAAGAAGAGAACATGGATAGGGAAGATATCAAAATGCTGGTCAAGAAATGGTGGGATATTTACAACGATGCGACACTGGATTACAAAGCTAACATCGCTGCCACCACAGCAGCTTCTGAGCCCAAATTAACGCCGTCGCTGACGGAGGCTGGTGTTGTTCATTTTATCGCCGCCCCTTCCGCCGCTTAAGTTTTATTCTCTCCTTCGGTTTGAAAACCTTTATTTTATTTTATTTTTTCTTTGGGCTTCGGTCAATGATAAAGTCCATCAAGAAATAGGAAAGGAGGTTGTAATTTCCTGTTTATCCTTTTTATGTAGTTTTTTAGGGTCCTTCTTGCAGTGATGGTTAGTGGGCATTGTAAAGAATTTTCAAGGATATATATGCAAATCTATTTATAGTCACTATTTTCTTTTTCACGAAATGAGCACAAGTTAGGAAGGTGTATAAATTTTTTATGGTTTCAGCTAACAGATCCAGGTTTTTTTCGCTACATTACAAGAGCTGAATTTCATTTAGATATGATTACCTTAACACCCCTCAAGTTTGCACCAATTATCAAAACATCCTTTGTAGTTTAAATAATTATCATTACATTCTATATATATTATAATTAGCCCAATGGAGAGTATTATACTTTCACCATTAGATTAATAGCGGACTTGTAATATTTAATGCACTTTTAGCAGTCTAACTATAATATATAACGGTGTATCGATAATCATTCAAATTACAGGAAGTGTTCTGATAACTAACAAAAGTAGTGGGTAGGTGGGTGTAATTATCCCATGAAAACATACCCAAAAGTTGAGGATATATATGAGGTACGTACAATAATAATATGCAAGTAGCGGCGTGATAATTAGCGGGTGATGAGGCCCAGAAAGATCAAGGAATGAAACCCCTGGAGGAAAAAAAGAAGAAAAGGAAGGCAAATTCACCAACAACCACCATCTTCTGGTTCGATCATATCAATCCTTTCAGGGAGTTCTGGGGGGGGTTTTTCTGTCTGGTGTAGGAGGTTGAGGATGCAAAGGTGTTTAAATCTAATTTGGCTTCTCGAAAGAGAACTCGTTCTACCTTTATCAACAAACCAACGATTCCTGCTTTTAACTCTCCTTGGTTTCTTAAGGAGTTAGTGTTGATCAATGATAAGTGCATTTTGGGTCGTGATTTTTTACTGCATATTCCAAATGAAACTAACAAGCAATTGATGAATGGCATGTCTCCTTCAGCACTAGCGGCGCAATGGCCATTTCTGTAGCTCAAGTGACCATTTATTGCAAAAGGCTTGTTCATTCCTTTTTTATCTCTATAACATTTCCGTCTAGACCAGGCCTAGACCAGTTGGGGGAGTTGGAAAGGAAGCTTTCTTGGTTGAGAAAGGAGTGTGAAGAATTGAGTACTTAGGTGTCGGAGCTTACTTATGTCAAGGCTATGAAGTTAAAAAGGCTAAGAAAGAGGGGCATTAGGATCGCTTTTATAAGGCATTCCTTGAGACTAAAAAAAGGAAAGCATTTCTAGGAGATTATTTTAATTGCTAGATCTCTGCTTTCTTCAAGTCAACTCAATTAAGGAAAGTGGCCGTAGGAAAGGTGTAATACTCCGGGACCTAGAGCATCCGTCCTTGCGTCAGAAACTCTACTCACACACATGAATAAATAATCTAAACCCAAAATCAACATGAACACAATCTTTTTCATTATATTATCCAATAGTACAAATACATCTTTGTGTCTCAGCATAAGTCATACAACTCTACCTAACACTATGTATTACATAATCCTTTATACAAAATAATCCTGGTGTCAAGTCTTCAAACTCGCCACAAAATTTCTTGAGATTAATTTCCTACAATAGTAGAGTTAAAGGGGCGAGTCCACTGACTCAGTAAGAATTATTACCATAACTATAAACGAGAGTAGCAAACAAATGTATTTCAAGATTTTGAGATATTAACACGATTTAACAAATCTCAAGAACTATTGATATAAGGATTTCACAAATATTGAGTTAGCCCAAAAGCTCAATAATATAAATTCGATATTCATAACAATACGATCCATAACAAAATTAAATCATGGGCTCAAATTTCAACAATAAATATGAATATCGAAATAAATATGGCTAAACTAGTATTTATTAGATCTGTCACCCATATAACTCCGAGACAATAAAATTATACCCTTATGCCTTCCGGCTCTCCCTCGAATGACTGTTTAGAGAGGAGCAATCTCACACACATATGAGATATAGTCACTGCAGCACGGTTGATCACGAGTCTCAAAAGTAGCTCTTTAGAATCTTACCTCCAGGACTCATCCGAACTACCCAACAGACAGAAATTCCCAGGGTTCCGATCGATGACCCGATCTCACCCAATCAAGATCCCCTGTGAATTTCTAGGGCCCAACTTGTTGAACTTTCATATAGGTTCAGAACAAATATGGCAAAATCAAACATAGCCCCCATTTGGGTACGAATTTCAAAATGAACAGATCATATTCAAACATGAAGTCATATCGAGGCAGGAATTCAACCGGTTGATGGGTTCAAACAATGATCAGAGTTGGATTTTGGACTTAAAGAAAATAATTTTAAAAGCTTAAAATATTTTCAAGATATAAAGTATGGATTAAAATCTGAAAATTTGGCAAATCACTTTTAAATTTAAATATTTATATTTTCCAAATACTCTAACAAATTGAGAAAAAATTTATGAAAATTTCATGTTTTGAAATTATTTCCTTTTGCAAGTTTTAAATTAAATTATTGTATTTTCAAAATGCTTAAATAAGTAAAGAAAAGTTTATACTTTTGTAATAATCTCGAATTATGAAAATCAAGTATAAAATATGTAAACTAAGTTTACGTAAAATTTATTTTTCATCCCAGTTAAGGTTGGTATGTATTTTGCTCAAAATCTCATTATCAAGATACTAAAATTCCGAACCAAGTAATTCTAAATATTGTTTTGAGTTTCTTAAGTCCGACAAATCCTCATTCATGATCAAATAGGTACATGGCACCAAGATACTCAACAAGATGTTCAATAAGTTCAAATCTCAATGTTTCCAACAATAAGAACAAGGGTCGAAACATGATCATGGTAGGAAATTCAAGAATGATTACAATAATAACCCTTACTTCTGGTTGTTAAGCTTTAAGTCCCAAGATCATATTGAGATCGTCTAATCCTTTGAGTTAATTTGACCTATTAACATCAAGATCATTTAAATACTAGACCATATCTTCATATCATATAAAATCTACAATTCAATTTTGGCAGTCAGATCTCTAGCATTTTTTTGGATATATCCTAATGAGTTAAGAAATTTTACTTTAGTTCTATGAATATATAGACTCAACAAGCTTTCCAATGGCGCTTTTATATTGAAAATTCGACAAGTGGTTTATTAGTTATAAATTTTTAAAATCGACCCAAGGTTCTGCCACAAACCTTGGCTAGTTTGGCAGGTTGGATTCTTAAAATGTTTCTGGGTATGTTTCTCCATGTTTTTTGGTGGTTTTTGAGCCTATCATCATCTACACTTAACAAGGTTTCTAATTGCTAATTTTGGGGCTGATTTGTTCAAAGAAAATTGGGTTTCAATGTTTTTAAAATGAGGGATGTGTCATAGCTCACTCAAGTTACTACCCCTACTCCCTAGTTGATCTAGCAAGTTCGGTTCTAAAGGTGATTTTGGTAATTTTTGTTTATTTTTTTGAGTGATTCTTAATCCTAACACTAACTAAACTCGATAAGGTTTTAAATGGTGTATTTTATGGGATTTTTGGATGTGAGGAGGTCAAGTTGCCAATTTTTGAAGTTGAGGGTATGATAGAGGCCTTCTCTGTTTTAGCAGAAATGGCAGGTTAGGTTCAAATGGATTTTTCTACCATTTTTCACCTTGTTTTTGGGTGATTCTTGATTCTAACAACAACTAGACTTAATAAGGTTTTCAACAGTACCTTATATAGAATTTTTAGATTAGTATAAGTGGGGTTTTCAAAATTTTAAAATAAAGGGTATGCACTAGCAATAGTCACCCGAGAGCAAAAAGCAATATTTTCAAATCTTCACTTATATCCTAAAACCATCTAGCTATCAAATCCAAGTGTGATGATCCAATAAATTTCTCATAACTCTTAAGTTTATCTTCATGGTTCTACATACAAAGCCTAAATCAAGCTCAATCAAATTTCAACATAGAACTCATCATGTAGATCAAAACAAATAAAGAATCATGACCATCAAAGATCATCCCAACAAGCTCATAATCAATGGATTTCTCAAAAATAGAACCATGAGTCAAGGGTGAACAACATAAAATAGGGAATATCACGATCTTTAGCTTCTTGAGCTATCCAAATCTAAGAGTTCCGAGTGATTGCGTCAAAACTTCAAGTTAAATCCTAAATAATCAAGAAAAAACTATTTAGATCATCACTTAAACTTAAGTAATAACTACTCAAAACTCAACTTAAACTAACCAAACTTAGTTATCAAAGCAAGAGAAGAGGTCCCTTATCAATTCCCTTCAATTGGTTTGGTGAAAATATGGATGAAAGATTGAAGGAAATTTTTTTATTCTTGCTCCCTCAGGTGTTCGGCCAAGAGAGAAAAATGGAAGACAATGAAGTCTTCATTTTTTTCAACAAAAATCCTTTACAAAGAAGAATGACACTTTTGTCAAAGTTAAAAGTGGCATTAAATAGCATTAATGAGGCATCAAATGAGAGTGGTGACTAAGTGCATAAGTTGGACACTTAGGTGGATAGATTTGTAAGCATGTGGTCTTATCTTTTCAGGAAGACTTGGGGTTTGTCTTCCATATTGTGTGTGTGTCTGTGTGAGGAGGCCGAATTTTAGATTGCAAATTTTTTATTTTTTTTCCAAAAATTTGAATTGGACTTGGACATTGTGACGCCTCCCGAAATCTCGGGGATGTGTGGACTCGATATTCAAGGTGCATCACTTGCGTTCTATACGTTCTAAAATCATTACGTTCAAAAATCGATTCGGAAGCTACTACATTGCAGTCATTCAAACTAGATCCAAGAAACCGATATAAAATCCAAACTAAGTTCCAAAATATAATCGTTACATTCCAGGAGTTCAAAATACATAAGTCAATCGAACTTAGCAATACAGTCCAACTGTCCAACGATCTATACATTTCTAGGTCCATAAGTTCCAAAAACGATAGACTAATCCAATTACAATAGGGATGAGCTATACAATCTACATGAGGCTTCAATAATTCAATTGTTCAAGATTTAAGAATCTAAATGTTAAATAGGGTCATGAGTCCACTGATCCAGTAAAACTTATAGCATGCAAAAGAGAATAAGAGTTTCAAAGAACATGAGCATATCAATAACGATACAAGAATGTGATACGGGTAGCAATCGAAACGTTCAAGACAATCAATATATGCATATATTTATCACATTCAAGTCTATAGGCTGAAACAATATTTTGGTAGGTCTATCATCTTTATATCTTCAACATATACATTTCACCTTGTCCATCCAACTCCTGAAGGAGCATTAATCAACAAGAAGCACAGCTGACGTACGTGCTTAGGGTAGTGCTTCAGAATTCTATCTCTAGAATTCGTCCGAACTACCCAACAATCAGGGGCTCTAGGGTCCTAGTCGACTGCCCGATACTGCCCGAGTTTGGTCCCCAAGAAACCCCACATGGGCCTACAATCAATCAATCATATGACTTTAGAATGAAATGAACAATTAATCAATCAATCAATAAGTCGGCAAGGCATAACGTTCTAAGGCCATCAATATCAACAGCATTTCAATAGGCCAAGATGTATTCAATCAATCAATCATTTCGGAGATTCGACCATGGACCATAGGGTTTTCATTTCAAAACTTGTATAACGTTAATAAGATTGGATATGGACATGTTTTTGTATGAAATAAAGTTTTGAAAATCAAGTTGGACCGAAAGTGGGCGCTGGGGCCCGGAAACGGGCGCCTGAGTGCCCAAAACAAGAGTTTTGGACAGTGGGCTGGGTGCTTAAGCGCTCAGGTCTCTGGAATGAACTGTAATTTATGCCAAGAGTGGGCATATGCGCGTGCTTGAGCGCTCACTCTCGGGTTGAAAATTGAATTTTCGTCTTTTGATTTTCTTTGAATTTTTGATTCAAAACTATATTTTTGAGGTTCTTAAATGCATAAAAACAATTATAATACATCGTTTTTTATTTTGGTTTTGAAATTTCTTGAAAGATCATTTTACTGTCGAAAAGTATGATTTTGTCCATACCACCCGTTTTTCAATCATTCTTAGTTTGTTTATCCTTTTAGTCCATGGTCTATCATTCAATACTCAATCCCAAGCATCGGTCTATAGTTCGAGATGATTCAATAAGCTTTGGATTGATTCATATTCAAGAGTTTGAGCATGGAATAGCAAGAATAGCGAATAACAATAATAAGTTCACATGCTCATAGAACATTATATATTCAATAACTCAAAGCATGCTCGATTAATTAACGGAAAGCTGGAAACACATGCTCATGGAGAAGAGGAGATGCCATAAGTCTTATCTCTCTATAGCTTAATCTTGTAAATGTGATCGATCCAAGTTTATAACCACACCTATAACCATATACATATGTTCTTGTCAAACACTATCATATACTTTACTTAACCAATCTTAGACCACAAGTCTAAGGCCTACTTACCAAGTATTGGAGTGAGAGTCACCCACACAAGAATCCTTTAAAGCTGACCAGTTTTTGAGAGAACAATAAGGATGCAAAAACTTTGTTAAGTGCAAGAGTATTCTTATTGAGATGCAATTTTCTGCAGAAATACATGAGTTGAAATGGCTTATTTATAGATGGATTTTGGGGCCAAAATGAGAGAATCTTTAAACTTCAAGCCTCTCTAAACAATATCCAACACTTAGGCTAGGTAGAGCGGTGATGGATGGATGGATAGATGGAAAATCCATCCATCTTTCAGCTGCTTGTGTGTTGCTATTGCGGCTGCTCTCTTTGCTTCAGATTTCTTTTTTCTTTTATTTTTTTTTGATATTCAATTGTGTCCATTTAGTCAATAAAAGTGGCTAGAAATTGGGCTTGAAATTGGCTTGTAAATTGGGCCAACGGGGCTTGTATTTGGGTCGAAATGCGACGAGGAATTGAAACGTATTGGTTCAAAATATTTTCGAATGCATGAAATGTGTTTTAGTTTTAAAACAATATTCGATTTTATAATAAAATGAATTTTCGGTAAATCGGCGATTCAAGAATTTTATTTTGGGAATTCTCGGGTGTTACATACTTTGACTTTTAAAATTTCATAAAGTCTTGGGCTCAAACTCTTAGGCTATTATGCATTGATTTGAGTTAGAAATAATATTTTTGGCCCACATTTGATTGAAATAAAATTTTTTATTTCTAAATCGAAATATTTTCGTCGTTTTAAGATTTTTTGGACAATAGCAATAAAAATCGTTTTAAAACGGTGCTATGTTTTCAATGTAGAAATTAAGATTTTGAAAATATGATTATGCTAGTTTTTGGGCCAAAATAATATTTAAAATAATTTTTGGATATAAAATAAATTTTTCGGAAGTAAGAAAATATTTTTAATTATGAGAAAAATCTCAAATCGGCAAAAAATCGATTACCGATTAGAGTTTCTCCAAATAATATTTTAAAATATTTATTGATTGAAACTAAGGGTTAACAATTAAATTAGAAAAAAATTTCACTTTTAAAATTTATTTAGGAAAATTTTCGGGTTGTTACAAAAGGCCTTGCGGTGCTATTATCATGGTTTCAACTTTTGTCATGAAGAATCCTCAAACACGATTTCCAAAAGGATCAAGAGGATGATTTATCCTTTCTAAATGCTAAAAAGGGGTTGTAATACTTGCCTCCTGACTCAGAAGGGGAAGATGCTGATAGCTAGAAAGAAATGGAAAGTGGTTCCAAGAAACCTGGTCCCGCACATTAGAGCAAGGGTTCCTCCATGCATCGCGAAGATGAAAAAAGATTGAACACAATCAACCTGGGTGGTTCAGCTCCAGATGTGGCTACCTATTAAGGAAGGATTGATAATTATTTTAATGTTGTGACTGGCTTGGTGGTTTTTTTTTTCTTTTTTTTTTAATTATTCCCAGTTTGTGCTCTCTAAACATGTTACTTTGCGTGGCCAAGGTGCCCTTCCCCTTTTTTGGTTGGATTTGGTTGTTTTTATTTTGTTTATGTGTTGGACACCTGTGATGTGCTATTTTGGAGGAATTGATTAAAATTGTTGGCTTTTGCTCAAAGTGCCTGCTTTTATGCCTTATTGCATTTGAAGCTCTATGTGTTTTTAGCTTTTTCTCCCTCAAAGCTTAGGAAGGAGTGTGACCTTATGCAACAAAACTTTGCAATTTTTAAATGTTTATTCAGTTTCGTGAACTAGATCAAACCTCACTGTCGTTAAGAGATTGTTGTCATTATTTCAGGCTTATGGTTCTACCCAATATTAGGTTCTATTTTTAGTTATAACTAGATTAGTTATTAGCTATTTAGAATTTGGGTTTTTCCTAAAGACGGTTTCAGTACAAATATGTATATGTTTGCCCCACCTAGAGTTCATGGTAGAAGAAGTGGCATAATAGGCTACGATAAAATATTATAGCAGCAAATATCGATTTTTCAATGAGTTAATAACTTAAAAATGTTGATCACGTTCATATATACTTCTGCTTATAAGCTTTACTAAGCCATTATGATTCTCTTGGTGTGGGATCATACCTAGTTACCCATTCAACGTAAGGGTTTAATATTTTTTAGTGGATTTAAGAAATTATGTCTTCAGAATCTCAATGAGTTGCATATAGAAAATTTGGCATTATATGCTAATGCATGCTTTAAAAGTATAGTTGATAAGCACATAGCATAATATTATGTGACCTATATCTATGTCCATACAATTAATTGTCATTTCACTCAATAATGCTATTAAGAACACTACACTTTTGTCAATATGTATTCCACATTGATTCTAGAGAGACGCATGATTGTCATGTCATAAGCATTTACATCTGCCTTGTATAGCAATTTTCTTTCATCTAATGCTTGGGAATCATGAGCATATGACAACATATTTGTGGGCAATTATGTCCAAATTTGATTATTTCAAGCTCTATGTATCCATGTATTAATTGTCCAAAATAATTATTTGTCACTTTTGTGATTTCATGATATTCTTGAAAGTTACATCTTCTTTATGTTTTGAGCATTGAGCTATTTGATGCTTCTTTTTTCAAAAAGTACATGTCACGATTTGAACTTTCAAATGAGTTCTAAATTTGAGCTAGAAATAGAGATAGTTAGAATCGACAAGTGAAATTCTCACTATGATTATAACCATCTCATGTACATTCAAAGTCAGAGGGAATGATTGTAATGCCATCTTAGGTTTGTCTATTGCCAATCCCTCCCACCACCAAAGTTATATCATTCAATTGCTGAGGTAACTTGTATCCAAAAGTTAGAACGATTTGGAGAAAGCCAGATCAAATTTCAAATATTAGTCCACTTAATGATTTCAAACTGACCATGAGCAGTGCATTTGAAAGGCTATGTGAATGGAAGTTGCTAGCAGCAATGGAGGTGCACTCTGAAGCAAAACACTACATTATATTTTTCGGGGACTCATCAAAATAAACCATCAAATGGCACTAATGACTGAATGGTCTAAACTAAAATGCTGAATGACACTAATGACCAAATAGCCTAAATTAAACTATCGAATGAAGTCGGATCAATTCGATGTCTAGTCAAATCTCCAGGATGAATAGTGTTATTCAGCCTCGCCTATTCTACAGATTGAAAGTATTGCGGGTTTTAATCCACAATCTTTGACTTTGGGAGCGAATTGCTCTAATGCGTAGGGTTGCTAATTTGAGAGGCAAGCTCTCACAAGAAGAATGGCGAAATATCTTCCTTTGTTTGAAGGATATTGCTGGATTTAATTTGCCTAGATTACAAAGTTTTTTAAAAGATTGAGAGTTTAAAATGATGAGTAAAGAAGAAAGAGTAGGGCTGTGGCAGAATTACCTGTCCAACCTCCTCCTGTACAATCTAAGAACTTTCAGGGCGGGCAGAATGTCAGGGCTGAATCTACAACACCGCTTGGACGTGTCAGATAGGCTATGCGTGTCAAGGAAAGGGTTTAAAAAAGCTTCATAGTATTGGAGCAAGTCAGGAATGTTAATATGCCAGGTCCTTAACATGACCTCAGTACTGAAATGGGGAGGGTCAAGATAGAAGTTAAGAAAATGAGACATGTTATAAAATGACATATGGAAATGGCGCTGGAGGGCATGGCATTTTATGAAGGGATTATGGCTCAACTAATCCTTAATAATTATGAATCCCCTAGTATTCCTAAATACACAGGATTGTCTGATCTAACCCGTCATTTGTGCAGGTTTCTAACTGTTGCATTGTTTCATTGATACATCGATAAGCTGAAGCATTGAGTTTATGTCAATAAATTTGAAGATACTGTATATCTATGGTTTAGTTGGCTTCTTCCCAGGTTTGGTTCATTCCTTTCCTAACTTTCTGATTTTAGATTCTACTTTGACTCTATGTCTTGAAATATTAGAATTTAAATCAGACTTAGCAAGAGATGCTAAAAGCTGGTTGCAATTTGAAGATGTTGTACGTTGAATGTGAAGCCGTTGCATTTCTCATCTAGAGAGAAAGAAAGAAAAATAGAGAGAGAGAGTAAATAAAAATACCTAAATGCATGATGTCTCCTTTCTTGCATATTCCTTTAAGATATAATTTGTTCTTTCGCGTTAAATGATCCCTTTCCTTGTTTGATTGCACAAGTGGGCACACATGCATAAGAAAAGAAAAGGAAAAGATTACATATTGCGAGGGCATTCTTTTAACTCGGAAAATTAATACATGTTTTTTTGCTAGCTCATGTATCTAATTTAATTAATCTAAAATCTCATTTTTTGTGGTGAGCTCATTCTATAACACTAATCGATGATCCATTATGTCATTTAGAATTTATTATAGATTGACAAATCTGAAAAGGTTGATGCTTCATTAGATTCAGGATGCTTCATTAGATTCTCCAAACACTCCAAAAACAGTACAAGTTGTAATAATGCAATCTTTGCTTGATAGTCAATGTTACAAACCTATGAGGCTCTCTTGGCTAAACGTGGCTGAAATAATCATTTTATTTGTAAAACAAATGACTTCTTATCCTTGCTTCGGAATATATTTATCTTTCTTATTTACTTTTGGGAAGATAAGAATTTGAAGCACATCAATACTTTACAAAATGTTTATATAAAAGTCTGTGCACATAAGATGTGTCTTAAAAATAAAATAACTTAAAATTAGTGGCCTTTCAGGTAAGACTAATTCTACCTTATGTTCTTTACATCGGAGCTAGATTTGAAAAGAAAGAAACCATGTTTTACTAAGCTATTCTATACTGGTCATATAATGCTAAAGCTGCCCTAAAGCCATGTTGGGCTGAACCCTAGTGTTATCTAACCTGACTTGGGGTAGTTCTCACCTGTTGTTACCTCGGGACCCTGCACTCTGCCTGATTTAGGCAAACTTTTTCCACTTAATTCCTTATTTCCTTAACTAGACTATTCTTTTAATAGGGTCCAGGCTTTTGGCTTGGAGGAAAGCCTAATGCAAATACTAGCAGTATTGAAAGCAGGGATAATATTTCTTTTTATACTGCTAATATAATGATATTGACAAGTTGCTAATATGACAAGAATACTAAAGAGTAGTTGTCATACTCTATTTGCTATTGAACCTAGGATACAGCAGGGCACAAATGAAGTAGCAAAACCTACTGAGAAAAGGTAAGATTGCCTTATGATTGATTTTTATATATTTCCAAAAGATTCTTGATCTTTGGTATAATACATTGGATGCATTTCACTTTCATTATTGCCAGTATGACAACTTTAGCTTCTTTATCTAAGATGCCTAATAAGCGGCACAGAATATGAAAACCCATAACCAGAAACCATTTAAGTAACATGACTCAATTGCAGTATTTATTCTCGTGAAAATTAACCTAAAAATCATATTACATAAACGAGCATGTTGTAGAAGATGTTTTAGCATAAATGCTATTTCTCTATTATCAACAACAATTTTAAATTTATTTTAGACAACTTTTGTGCAAAATGCTCTTTATTTTCCTTACAAACCTAAGTTGAGTTTAGGGCTATAAAAGACAATTTGAGCCTTACAAATCAAATGAGCTTTGAAAAATTTAACATAAACTCAGAATGATAAACCCCTGCAAGCCCTATGCTTGAAATGATTGGGGTTGAATCGAACCTGGAAAATGAGAAAACCTAGGTGGAACTTAAATTACCAAAGGCCGAAGTGACCCTTAAAAACAAAACCTGATAACTTAGGATCGAAAGAAAATCCTGAATTGAAATTAGGATGGCAAAGGCTAGGATTGGTCACAAAAATAAAATCTTGAAAACTCAAGATGGAAAGGGAATCCTAAATTCAATTTAGCATGGCAAAGACCAGCATTGGCCACAAAAATGAAATCCTAATAACTTAGGGTAGCAAGAAAATCTTGAATTGAATTTAGGATGGCGAAGGCTAGGATTGGCCATAGAAATAAAATCTTGACAACTCAGGGAAGAAAGGAAATCCTGAATTCAATTTAGGATGCCAATGCCAAAGTTGGCCTCAGAAATAAAATCTTGAAAACTCAAGATAGAAATGAAATCCTAAATTGAATTTAGGATGGCAAAGGCCAAAATTAGCCTTAGAAATGAAATCCTGAGTTTAACTCAGGATAGAAAGGGAATTCTACATAAATTCGGGATAGTGAAGGCTAGAATTGGCCTTGTAAAAGAAATCTTAAGCTGAAGCTAAGATAGTAAAGGTTAGAATTGGCCTTGGAAAGAAAACCCCAAGTTGAACACAGGACAGTGAAGGCCAGGATTGGCCTTGGAAAAGAAATTCTAAACTAAACTCAGGATGCCAAAGGCTAGAATGAGCCTTAGAAAAAAAATTTTGAGTTGAGCTCTGGATAATGAAGGCTGGGTTAAGCCTTAGAAAAGACCTAAATTGAACTTAGGTACTCAAAGGCCAAGAGGTATAAGAAAATAAAATAACCTAAGTTGAACTTAGGTGTATAAAGCCTAAAGTGCACCATGAAGAGGAAACAACCTAAATTAAGCTTAGGCATGCAAGGACCAAATTAGCCTTGCTTTGCAATGCAGAGTCGAAAAATATGAAAAACAGACCTAAAAAATGGTGAATGATTTAATGTGAAAATAAGAAGGGCCAACCAAACCTGGGGAATAGAACCCAGGTGAACCTAAAAACTGGCCTTGAGGGCCGTATTGACTTTGGATAATTATCTAAGGGGAAACTTAGCCAGTCCAAGATATCTGGACTATAACTTATAAAATCAAGAAAATTTGAAAAAGCAGTAAAGCTTGAAACATCAGGAAAACTTGAAAAGTCAAGAAATTTTGGAAAAAATCAGGAAAACTTGAAGAGTAGGAAAGCCTGTATAACTTATAACTTGGGTAATTCCAAGCAGTCAGCACAATTTGGATAACTCCAATTTCAAGTTAATGCTACCAAAGACACTCGCAGAAAAGGGAATTGAAGACCCTATTGCACTCAACTAATGTCAAACACATTCACTTTATAAAAAATTCCATTGCCATAGCAAAAAGATAGCCAAATCAAAACTGTGAAAGCAACCAATAAAAAATGCAAGTAAGCATCTCAAAAACCAACATATCAAGCAAACAAAAAATCCCATCCAAAGGCATAAAACATTCTTGTACAAAATTAATTGGAATTCAATAATTAAATCTCAATTAGTTGCGGGCCCATATCTAATTAATTGGTGAACCCAAAGAGTCGCACACAAAAACCTCCTCATTTTAATGGAGATATTTGGAGATTATCTAAAATGTTAGAAAATTAGATGAAACAAGACTAATTCAATTAGTTTAGATTATTTTATCTAATGAATTTAACTGTTAAGTTGGTCCGATAGAATTAATTAAGTATTAATTTAATTCTACTAGGGCCAATTTCATAAGGCTAGTTTAATTATGTCTATTGGTAATGAATAATCCAATTAAATTGAGGTGTTAATTAATTTGGGCATTCTAAGTTAAAAGTCAACTTAATGGGTCAAGTTGACTTACTTAAGTTTAAGAAATAATTTAATTGAGCTAATTAAATTAATTTGATTAATTAATTGACCTACTTGAGTTAAATTGAATTTAAGATGCCCATGAGAAGAATGTTGGTGGGAGACCCATCTAGTAAAGGTCTAACTAATGACAAAATAAATTGATGTAATTAAATTATGAATTTAATTAAAAAAGAATTAAATTGCCACTTGGGCAACATGTGGACCAATAGGAAATAAGTGGAGGTGGGGACCTATAGGTGGTCAAGATATTTTCAAATATTTCCTCCAAAACTTCCTAGAGTTAGTTTCTTCATCTTCTCCAAATTCTCTCACAAGATTTTTTCCAATCTAGTTTTGGATCATTTCTTGTGTATTAGACACGAAAAGGTGTGTGCATATCTTTTGGAGATCTTTTGGTTTGGGGATTGAAGAGTGATCATCATTTGAGAAACTTGCAAAAGTTGCAGTTAATCTAAGAGGTGTGTTCGGCCATAGCTTCAAATAGCCAACGTGTTGATCCTTTTGAAAAGTTCATCCATTTTGGAGCTTTGAATTCGAGAATTTGAAGATTCAAAAAACCTTGTTTAAGATCAACTTTCAGATCTAGAAGTTGGCAAGAGGACCAAATCCTTGCAGTCAAGTTTTAAGGAGTTGAAGCTTTAATCATTGTTGAGCCTTTGAGGTGTGTCTCTATCTCTAGATTCAAATTCTATTTGTCATAAGTTTAATTGTGAAATGATCTCCTGTATGTGATGTTGAATTAATTATTCAAATGTTGAATTTATTTCTGCTGGGCTTCTTTTGATGTTTTTGAGATCATCTCCACTATCTCCACTCAATTGATTACCTCTTTTCTTTTTCTTTTTTTTTTCTTTTTTTTTTTTAAAAGATATGTGCTCTGATGAACATTGCCACTATGGTTCCATCTATTGAGCATTTCTCATAGTCACCATGTACACTGAAATATTCAAAACTTTGCATCTAGAGTGAGGTTTTTGACAGATCAATTTTCTTAAATGAGATTTGCTTCCCATGGTCGTATAGTGACATGGTTGTTCTTGAAATACCAAGGTCCTTGATGGATAATTGTATAATTTGGTCCATTTGAATAATTAATTAAGTAAGCTCAAGTATTAATTTCTAAAAGAACTTATGATATCATAATCTATATGAAGGATAGATATCAACAAAGTAATTAATTGTTCAAAACCAATTTTAGGTAAATGAGAAATTAATAATCAAATTGAGTTGCTCAAGTTTGACAAAGATAGACTACCTTGGGAGATGAAAGGTTGGAAAGATGTGAAACGTCTATCCCATATTGGAATTGGAGTACAAATGGATCATTTTAATCTCAAATTAAGTAAAGGAAGTGTTTGCAAGGGAAAGAACTTACATACTAGTATATTAGAATTAAGCCAAAGAGCATGCACACCGGCAGCTTCAACTGGCTAGATCTTGCCTTTGGCTAAAATTAGATTTGGATATTAGATCCCAAATCAAATTTTTTGGACCATGTCTATTTTAGATTTGGCCTTTAGGTTTATAATTAATTTTAGATCAAATTTATTTTAGGCTGAGCTCTCGTATGGCCTCATAATTAATTTCCCTTTCTTGTTTAGTTAGTTTTTGGCTACTAGAAATTTTTAAAGTTCGGAAAATTTTACAATATTAAATTAAAATCAAAGGTTGTTTCCAATTAGCAATCGTGTATGCTTCAAGGGCTATTAACACACTAACAATTGCCACTTCAGAAGGGATCTCCACTCAATGATCTCGATTAGGCCTTATGCTATTTGTATAAGAGAATCAAGTCAAGCATTTTTAGCATTCTAGCATTTTGGCTACATTCTACCTTGCCATTAATTGGTCGTTGTATCTTATAAGATTATAGCCTGTAACCATGAGCATCAATATGGGCTAATTCGCTTTAAAGACAAAGAGCTCATCTCTTGCCTTGACCAAGCAAAGAATTGATCATAGCTTACTTTTCGTATGATGGAACTAATAATTTTAAGATGAATTAGATACTATGATCAATGTCAGCAAATAGCTGGTCCAGTGTTCCACTTGCTGCTATTGCTATTTCAATGCTTGCCCCTATGTTGGGCAAAATCCCGCAGGCAAGTGCACGTATCGCAATAAGTAATAAAGAGTGAGTACAGTATTGTTCCTATGAGGAATTGGAATAAATTCAACTGAATATTGCAACAGTAAAATTCAACTAAAACTAACCCAAATTGTAACCGAAAATAATTTTGATTGAAGATTTTTTAGAGTGTAAAGTTTTAAGAAAAGTGTTGGAGAAAATTCAATAATTAAACTACTCTAGAATTATGTAACTCCCTTTTAACATGGATCAATTCTCGTTAATATTTTTCTAAAATTTCTCGATTAATTATGATTACCAGCTCTAAGTCAAAAGCAACTCCAAGTCATTTCCGGGTAACTTGTCGTCAAAACTCCTAATTAGCTAATTCACTATATTCCTAT
>JACFYI010002720.1:129683-142063 GCA_014898755.1 Handroanthus guayacan
CCTTCAGAGTTGGTCTTCAGAATTCTCCAAGATGATCAAAACAAAAGAAAACAAAACCTAAATATAGTACAAGAATCCTAACTATAACAGGAGTCGACTTCTGATCAGTTTTGAGCTCTTCAGAATTCTTCCATTTTCTTCAACTGAGTCCAAAATTGATTAGATCACTTGATTTAATCATGCAATAGAGTTTGACAGAGTTAAGAAGCCTTTCAGGAGTCAAATTTTATCAAATTCCGCACTGGACGGGTGCTTAAGCGCAGAAATGGGCACTTTTCGGTGTTTGGGCAGTGAGCTTGGGCGCTTAAACGCATAGATGGGCAATCCAACGCCCATTTTCGGTGCATTAGACAACATGCTGGGCACTCCAGCGCCCATCGTTTGAGTTGTTGGTCCGAAAGTAAGCGCCTAAGCGCTCAACTAGGCGCTCCAGAGCCCAGTTCCGTAGATGTCTGCCTTCAGGGCATGCATTGGGCGCTTAGGTGCCCATTTGGGGGCTTGGGCGCCCAGATCCGTAGACATTTTTACGTGTTTTGACTTCTTGGATGCTTTATTTCTTCGTTCCAACGACTTTTTTCTCGATTTTAATCATCGTTTTGGGTTTCGACATGAATATATCACCTTCTGAAACACTTAACACCCAAATCAAACGGTTTCAAGATAAAAAATGATAATTCCATACAGAAATATGCCTAAAATGTAATGCAATTATGGAATTATCACCCTACAGCTACACCAGTTCATGAAGAAAAGCCAAAAAGGTTCTTTGGGATCAATTTCAAGAGTTGGGGGCAAAAAATATTATTTTGCCTCACAACCTTAAACCTTGGCAGGTTCTTGAAGGAAGATCCCCTAGTTGTACTCGAATAGAAGACTAACACCTAAAGTGGTGGCTCATGTGAATGTTGCCACACTAACTTTCAATGCCGGAATTACATCTTAAATGAACTAGATGATTCTCTTACAATGTATACAGTCAATGAACGCGATTAATGAGCTATGGGAGTTCCTTGGTAAGAAGCATCATATAGAGAATTCTACATTGAAGAAGTACGTCACTAGCAAATTCGTTGGCTATAAAATAATGGACTTGAAATCAACCATGAGCCAAGTCGAAGGGCTAAAATCATTTTGTAGAATACAATAAGAAAAGATGACTTTGGGTGAATCCTCCAAGAATTATCTCAAACATAAGAAAAAGGAGATAGGAATTGAAGATTTGATCGTTAGGTGATAGATTGAGGAGGACAATTGAATGTGTTAGATCAAGACACACAAGACGAAAATGGAAGCCAAGGGTAACTTGGTGAAATCGAACATAAGAAAAATTAAATAAAAATGGGGCCAAATACTGTTAATTGTATTTTTATTGGATACGCAAATGAAGGTAGTGTTTAACAATTTTCAATGAAAAACTTAGCAGTTCCTAATATAAACAAAGGTACGATCATTGAATCTAGAATTCCAACTTTTTTTTAGGATATATTCCTTTGTAAAGAAAGGAAAGGGCCAAGTTCTTATGTAAGAACTCGTGAATCAACAAGGAGTTCTCAAGTTAATGAGGAATCAAGACGAAGTACAAGGGCTAGAATAATGTTTAGTCCAGATTTTGTCACTGACTTGTTAAAAATGAACTTAGGACAATTAGTGAAGCACTGTCCGGTCCAGAATCTCCGTTCTAGAAAGAAAACTATCAATAGTGATTATAAAACATGTTTTGAATTTTATACTTATTTTATGAGTCTAACAATACTTAAAACTTATTTACTGAAAAAAAAATATTTATATTGTAATTTGGGGAGATCGAACCCATGACCTCGCCTTAAATAAGAATTGTTCTACTTAACAAAAAAAAAAACTTAAAACTGTAATTATGGAAGATTGAATCCATGACCTCCAATTAAATAAAAATCAATTTTTATTTAATAAAAATAATTTAAAATGTTGAAAAATTAAGAGTTGATCATGTTGGAAATTGGGTCATGGATTTGGGTTGCCCAAAAGGGCTAACCTGAACCATATTAAATTTGGAGGGATAAGTTGAGAATTTGAATTAGGGATAACTCCCTAAGACCACCCACCACTAATTATGGGGTTAGTGGGTGGTGTAATAGATTTGGGAAAAGAGAAGTTAGATATTCTATTCTCTACAGAATAGAAAACATACGTTAGAATTTCTCTCTCTGTAGAATTCTTTTCTCTCTCTTCCTATATGTTAGAAAATTTCTCTCTCCTAATAGAATGCACTCTCTCACCTCTCACACACATTCTCTCTCTACATGTCTTGTAATATGGAGAGATTTGCTTGTACTAAATTAGAAATCAATTCTATCGATATTGGGGCTGTGGAAATTCGGATTATTTCCCATAATTGGTGATTTAATTCAGACCAAAGAGGCAGTTAAGATTAGTGATTCAAATCAACTACAATCTGGAGAAAAGAAGCAATTCAAAGTCAGTGATTCGAGTCTATTAAGATTAGAGATAGGTAAATTTCCATGATTAAATTTGAAAGACGATTAGCAATTATGCTTTATTGGAGGCATGATTTGTTTGTATGTATTGTTTCTTTCATTGGTATCAGAGCCATCTCGGCTTGAATTCTGACACAATTTATGCGATTTATGATATTTATGTGTTTATATCATGTTATATTTGCATAAAATTGAATTACATGCTAGAAAATTATTTTATTTTTACATATATTGGATTATATGCAATTTTTCCTAGCATGTTCAATTATGCCCGTTTTGCTTCTGGATTTTACTGAATTTTTATAGTGAAATTAATAATATGATATTTATATGGTTAGATAGATCTTTTTAAGACGAGTTCAACCATATATAACACATATTTTTTGGTGATCTGTGCTATTTTATATGAATTTTTGAAGTTAAATTCGTGCATTAGAATATTATGATATTTTGGAAAAATGAAGAATAAGTTTGAATCCCTTTAGGCTAGTCCCACTCTCGGTACGAAGTGTTTGTGTTTCAAACACGTACTCAGAAGTCTCAAAATAAAAATCTGACAACACCAATGAGTTCAGGATGGTTAAAAATAGGGGTAACCAGAGTCCGGTGGCTAAAAAACACCGGAGAGCAGCGCGTGCCACACACGCACCACCAGAGCGTGCGAAAGTGGTCAGGCAATTGTGTGACAATCGTTGCCACACGTATAATGTGGGCTAATAGCGGTTAGCCATGTGGCGCAACCGTCACACGTGGCGCGCACATGGCGCTTTGTGTGGCTTAGGGATACGATGTTGACCAGTCAACAGTCAAACCATGTGAGCGGACATGGACCATTAGTAGACAAATACATGGCACACAGTGACACATAAGCATGCCACAGGGCATGCCATGTCATCATGCCACGTTAGCATGAAGTGGGGTCTAGTATGCCACGCCGTTTGACACATTATCATGCCATGTCAGTCTAATATGCCATGACGTCATTTGCCGCATCAGTAATTTGACACGTCTCGATGACAATTAGTAATTGTGGCTGACGTGTCTTGACACGTAAGAAATTAAATAAAAAAAAAAAGGAAAAGGCTGGAACAAGCATTGCACTGCCCCAGTCGTGCTAGCGGCACGTGCGACTTGTTCCGGCTGTGGTTTTCAACCCAAAAAATTCTGGCATGCTTAATTTTAATTTCTTATTTTTTAGTGAATTAAAATAAAGTTTTCAAAGTTAATAAAATATTTTTTTTAATTTTGATCTTTTGGAGAATGAAAAATTGAGAAAAATTATTTTACTTGAAGAAAAATTTTGAAATTTTTTATGAGTAATCAGAAAATTAAATCTAAGGGATTGGCCATTTGCTTTTGAATTTTGAACACTTGTGAATGCTTTGCTCTTAATTACACTTGAAAGATATGTCTTTTCGCATAATTCTTGATGTGTTTGAGCATGTTTTGTATTTTGAATGTATTTTTAAATTCTGAAATATTAACCCTAATAATTGTTTACACCATTTTTTATAAGGCAATAATGAGAAACATTCGACGTGCCCTCCGGGGAGGAGGAAATGAGTTCTTGAATGACGTGAGAAAACTACGGTGTTTCTCATGTACCGAATGAGAGAGTTAGATACACTTCCTCAACATTTTGAAATTATGGAAAGGAAGTATAACGAAGTCATTTCCCTAGAGTGGGATATGACAAAACACTGATTGAGATTAAGGAGGCAATCCTCAATTGGTTGTTGAGGATACTAAAGGAAAGGTGAAAATCCGCATGACCCGCTGTGTGCAAAATAACTCATATGATATCACTATGAGGAAGACATCTTTGAGATTTCGTGTGTGCGACAGACTTTCAACTAGTATTAGCAACATAGCTTCATGTGATCAAGTACATCGAGAGGCGATGATGGGTAGAAGCTTTCAGGGAGAAGAGTGATTATGTACTAGAATTAGTTTACATTTTCACATGTGATTTTATTTATTCTCCTTGTGAGACATGTAATAATCCTCAAGACATTGGATGATCTTGAAATATCATTAATTTTTTAGTACATGTCGTCTATTTCCTTTGTTCCAAGATGTCTTCTTCTGAATTATGCAATTTATACTTAGTTGCAGTGTGAGGTCTTAGATTGGTAGAATTAAAGTAATTCTCACCTAAAACTTACTTTGTGACTCGAGAATTAGGTTTGTGATTATGTAACATTTGGTTTATAGATAATGATTGGGAACATAGTGAACTTTTGAATCTATGACCTATGTTTATTATTATTGAACTTAATTTTTGAAGTGCAAAATTGCATATGTATGTAAGATAAGCAATTAATATCGAAGTCACACCTTAGTATATAGACCCTAACTTAGACATCAACTATAGCTAATTTGAACTTAGAGACAAATTGAATGGCAATGATATGAAATTCAATGCCACAAACTTAGTTGCACTTGAGGAATAAGAGGCTCTAATATACAGCACTGCTAATTGAGAGTGAGATTATAAAGTCTACTAGGTGTGGAAAAGGATAAGATTCCACAGCTGAAGCAATCTTGGAATTGCTCATGACATATAGCTATACTTTATTGAGAAGTATATAAGGATAATTGTCACTCACTTGAGCTAGCTGACAATCAAGTTTGACATTTGTGGGCTATGTCAAATATGATATGCTAGTGAAAGGTCAGCTAGCCAATTCTTGTTATGAGCAACAAGTGCAAACTTTAATCTAGTCCCTTATTGATTATTGGTGTATTTGAAAGTAATTGACCATCGTGTCAATGTGAACTTTTTTCTTTCATGATGCACAACACATCAAAATTGAGGATAAGCAACTTAGTGTTGTTAAATCCATTAAATGCGTTGTGATTGAACCTAATTCCCAAAAAGCTTCGAGCGTTAATTGTGAAAAGAACTGATAGAAAGGCAACAAAGGTAGAGGGACTTATGATATGTCCTAGAAGAATAATTCTAATCTCTACGTCTTGTTGTCTAGATGCTATCCCATGTGGATACAAATTTAAAAACAACAAAATATAGGACTAGAGATAATGAAACTTATGCAGTCTTGTCAAATTCCTCTATGTCTTGGAAATTTTGACTCGTCTGATGTTATTCATAGGCTGAAATCTAAGTTTGTCATCAAAGATAGTATGGTTGGTGTTTTATAGATGACATTTATTATGGTAGTGGAAATCTTATGATTGGTTTCTCAACTAAAACAAACAAGTATTATGCTAAAGATTCTTTTTTCGCTAAATACTTGTTCATCTAGTCATGCAAGGACAAATGAATGTATTTGGTACATGGGACTAGATCACATTAGGCAAAAGAAAATGAATCAACTAATAAGAGCTGAACTGTCGAGTTCATATTTTTTTTCTTAAAAGTTGATTTAATAGCTTGTAGGCTTTATCTTGCCAAAATGATAACGAGAGAACCACTTAGAGAAGCCACCAGGGCTTCATTTCTATTGCAATTAATTCATTCATAGACATCGTTATTTGTGATTTGATGAAAGTGTGACATGGAACTTTGTACTTTCATTACATTGATAGATAAATTTTCACATTTTATTCTTGTCCATTTGACCACTTATAAGTCCTAAACACTAGAGTGTTTTAGATATTATGGAAGTTGAGTGGATGATCAAATAGACGAGAATATAACAAATCTTGAGAATTACTTGAGAGCAAGAATATCTATCTACCTGGTTAATTTGAAAATCTACGTAATGAAAAGAGGACAATAAGACAACTTGTCATTTCTCATACACCTCTGTCAAATGGTGTTCTTGTGAGAATGATTGGATGTTGTTAAACAAGACAAAGTCCACAATGGTGTAAGTTAACTTGTCAATTTCCTCTTGGGGAGATAAATTTGTTAACTGCAGCCTACTATTTGGAATATGTGTGTCCAAAGTCAGTACCATCTGCATTGTATAAACTTTGGGCCAGTATGAGGCTCAACTAAAGTAACTTTAAACTATGGAAGTTGACTGTTGTATGTTCATAAGTTACTAAGAGCAGTCAATAGGTTACATGTTCATAAGTGAGAGCATCGATGGAACTATTGCTGAAATCAAATCACAAAATATATTTTTGGAGAATGAACTCCTAATAGCCGTGAAATAAAGGGAAACCAGACCTCCATTAGGTTAATTGATTCTACAATTGGCTTTGTAGCATATGGATAAATGGAATTTTGAGAGGATTACCACTCAATTCCAATGAGAGCTATTCTCGAGGAATCAATCCATCAAAGACCTAAATCCAAAAGGTACTTGGAATAGAATGCTCAAAAGTCTTTTAGAGGTTAAAGGGCATACATATATTGAATCTTCAATGGACAAAGAAAAGCCTAAGGCATACATGTAAGGCTTTGTCTTGTCCAAAAAAAAAAGGATGAATGAATGAAAACAATAGAAAAAAAGGTAGAGTTAGTTTGATTGAATTAAGTCTGGGAATTGGTTGATCAAACTTTGGGGTATGTGCCTCTTGAGAATACATAAGTTTTCAAACATTGAGCAAAAGCTTGTGAGCTATGGTATCGGGTTGGTGACAAGAGGTTACATTCAACAATAGTGTTGATAATAGATAAATCCTTTTTTCACCAGTGGTAAGACTTACTTACACTTACTCGATATTAGCCATATTAGCTAACTTAGACATAGAATTACATTAGATGGATGGTTAGACTATTATTTTCCAATGGAGATCTTGAGGATGAAGTCTACTGGGACAACTAGTAGATCTTGTCCTTTCAACCAAAGATATAAGATCTAAAATTAAAGAGATCAATCTATGGCTTTAAGCAGTTTACTCGACAATGGTATTTGAGACCTTATAGAGTTATAATCTCAAATGATTTCATTATGAGTGATGAGACCATTGTGTTTATGTTTAAGGTCTAGTAAGAGTATGTAATTCTATTTCTTTATGTCTGGGACATATTGCCAGCTAAGAAAGATAAGGAGTGTGTTTGGTCTATAGAGATCGTTCTAAGAGACCTTTTGTAGTCAAGAATCGTACCTCGAAAGATATTAGAATGATTCAATATGGAAGTTGTGTACCTTATGATCCTCCTGTGGCTAACTATGGAAATATAAGTCACGTATTACTCCCAAAGACTCCTAAAAAAATAATAGATGTCCAAAGTACTATATAGAAATGTTGTTGAGAGCTTGATGTGTACTACAGAGGTATACATGCTCTGATATATCAAAGTCATGGGTGCAGTTAGCAGATATCAATCCAATCTAAGAAAGAGATATTAGATTATCTAAATGGGATTTTGGAGATACCTAAAGCATATTGCACATCATTTCCTATGTTATTTAGGGAAAGATCCAGACTGAATAAGGTACACAAAATGATGATTTGAATGGTGATTTGAGTATTGGCAATCACTTTTGGTTATATGTTCTTGATAAATGAGAATACGATCTCACTGAGTATCAAGAAACTAACGTGTGTATCGTTATCCACAATTGATGGTGAAATTGTGGCATATAGATCTGCAGTACAAGGTGTTTGGCTAAAGAAGTTCTTACGATATTTGGATATGGCAAATCTAGTGGGAGTAGTCACAATTTGTTGTGATAATTAATCAGCCTTTGCTTGAGCACTGACCCCAAATATCATCATAAGATCAAACACAAAGATACGAAATTCAACTTTGTGAGAGACGTGGTTGAGAAAAAGGAGGTGACACTCAAATATATATCTATGCTTACTCTGGTGGCTTGTTAAGCCTATTCTTGGGTTGCATGGAAGTATAGTATGTTTATATTAAAGCTTGTTCATATCTTTTTATTGTATGCTTATCTTATGAAAGATGAACATTGTGATACACATGCTTGATGTGATATCTTATATCTTAAAAGGTATGTCAAACAAGTAGAAATTAGCTCCCTCACATGAGCAATCGCCTTTGACGTTGAGTAAAATGCAGAGATAAGGCATTGTTAATTTACTGCATATAAATGCCGCTTTGGTCTAAGTGTGATTAAGATGAGATTACTATTAAGAGTTCAGTAATCAAAATGGATTGCCCATGATCCATTGACTTGTCAAAAAGCCAGACGTGAGTTGTTCTCAAGATTGTTATAAGGAGGACGAATAAAAGAAGAAAATTTAGGTTAAGTGTTGAGATACACTTGGACCAAGAATTGTACGATGCTATATTGAGTATGAGACATACGCTTCAGAAAGGGGAGAAGCTAAATTGTAACACATGTTTCATATAGTGTGTGCTTAGAGTGACCATTTGGGTAATGAGCAAATGAGTCCTTATTTTCTCATTGCGTGAGACCCAGAGGTATACATGACCTCATGTGATACCCTTATTACTTTCAACTGTTTCTTGAGTTCTTGTTCCAGTGTTGCTACTTTAGCATGCTATTAATAGCCGTGAGTAATCCGGTAATGAGGTGCATATCTAGGCAAGCAGTTGAAATGAGGAGGAGAGATTTAAGTTGAAAAGGAAGACTATTCTTTTACTAACACTTAACTAGTATTCAAGCTGGCCAGCCAATTATGTTTGGGGTATAATTGTGAATACATAGGATTAGTAATGGTCAAGTATGCTCTTACATTGAATATTTAAGGGACAAGAGATACGTTGACTAGTGTAGTAAGAAGAAAGTCTGAAGTATAGCGAGATAAAAGTCCTCATTGCATTTTTTAGAGATGAGCTGTTATACATCCTGAACCAGTGTATAGCTTATAGCTTTTATGCTCGCCGATCACACGACCCATTTATCTGTATAAATAGTATTGAGGTTCTAATTATATTGAGACTTGGGTTCAGCCCATTTTGTGCGAGTGGAGATGTTGGAAATTAGGTCATAGATTTGGGTCGTCCAAAAGGGCTGACCCGACCTATATTAAATCTGGTGAGATAAGTTGAGAATTTAAATTAGGAATAACTCGCTAGAACCACCCACCAGTAATTATGGGGTTAGGGGTGGTGTAATAGATTTGGGGAGAGAGAAGTTAATATTCTATTTTCTGCAGAATAGAGAACATACTTTAGAATTTCTCTCTCTGTATAATTCTTTTCTCTCTCTTCTCTATACATTAGAAAATTTCTCTCTCCTAATAGAATGCACTCTCTCATCTCTCACACACATTCTCTCTCTACATGTGTTGTAATAAGGAAAGATTTGGTTGTAATAAATTAGAAATTAATTCTATTGGTAGTTAGGCTATGAAAATTCGGATCATTTCCCATAATTGGTCATTTAATCCGTACCGAAGAAGCAGCCATGATTAGTGATTCAAGTCAACTACAATTTGGAAAAAAAGGGCAATTCAAAGTCAGTGATTCGAGTCTATTAAGATTCGAGACGGATAAATTTTCATGATTAAATTTGAAAGACGATTAACAATTATGTTTTATTGTCGGCATGATTTGTTCGTATGTATTGTTTCTTTCATATCGAAATTGGTTTAATTTGAGTCAATGACCGATCTCATATATACATGTATACATTGACTCAATGTAACACCCCGGACCACGGTAGCTATCCACCCCGCGATCCGGGACGATACTCACGGTCGGGCAATCATGCTAGAACCAAAGTAGAACAATAACAGGTGCAAATAAAACTAAAATTCTCCAAATCGTATTAATATCAATGAGAATATATCCAACTTACATATCTGAACAAAAGAGCTCAACTATCTAAGTTTCCAAGTCAGAAGTACAAAATAAAGTTGAGATAGAATTACAACTTAGATACATAATCCCAAAAGAAACATATACTAATCAGGTTCATATCTTCAGGTAATACTCCACGTTTCAAAATCCTACATAATATGATGGAGTCATGAGTCACACGACCCAGTAAAACTTATGGCATGACGAGAGAAACGAGAAAGAGGATAGAAGTAAGAGAGTTCCAAACAATGAGCATATCGACAACGAGACAAGAATGTGATTTCAATATACAATTCAGAATAGTTTAGAACGGGCAAATCAAACTGATAACAAGAACATATATCACATTCACGTCATAAGGCAGATACAAGCATTTGGTAGGTTTATCACCCTTATATCTCCAATACAATCATATAAAATCCTTATCCATCCAACTCTCGAAAGAGCAACAGTCAGTAAAGCACCATCGTGCTTCAGAATAATCCCTCAGAGCCCTACCTCCAGGGTCGTCCGGATTATCCCACAGGTGAGGATTCATACAAGCTCGTATTGACAACCCGGTGTTGCCCAATCTGATACTTGTATAAATTTCTCAGGGCCCAACAGACAGTCAGAACGGTAGGCTAAGAACAATCAGAACAAATCAAGTGTACGAAAAGCATGAAGCCATTGGCACGTTTTGATTGACTAACAACAATTAAATGGTCAATTTCGGAAGCTTAGTCAATCATTCAGTTCAAACAAACGAGAATTGGACTATGGACTAGAGGATTCTTCATTTTGAAACTCATATTATGTTGAGAAGATTGGATATGGGCTTTATAAGACATAAAATGGGGTTTGAAAACATAAAAACTCAAGTTGGAACCGAAACTGCATTTTGAAGAAAATGAACATATAACCATCATCAAAAGAATATTTCAGAGGAGCGAAAACGACGAACAAGGCAAATATAGCAAGCTATTTTCATTGAATATATTTGAATAGCGAAACTAAAGCTAATGCAGCAAGTTGTTTTTGTTGAGAATAGAATAGCGAAACTAAACTCATATAGCAACCTGTTTTTGTTAAAAATAGAATAGCGAAACTAAACTAATACAGCAAGCTGTTTTATTGAAAATATGCGTCCGTAGTGATCGTCAAACGAAACAAGGAGTCATTTTTTTTTTTTTAGGCTATCGAATCACCTCCTAGTCCATGGTCATTGCTTTACTAACGGTCCAGAGCTCAAATATATAATGTCCAAGGAATTGCTAGTCTCAAGATGATCATTTTCATGATTTGAACATACATACAAAATCATCATTCCATATTCAAAGAAGAGCTCATAGCCAACAAGTATATAACCATGAATAGCATATTGAAGAGTTTATAACAAGATAGCACACGTATCATGGAAGGAACATATGCTCAAGAATGGAGACGAAGAGCCATAAATCTTACTTGTTGAGCTTCTAGGCTCGTCTTCAAGAAATGCTACGAATGTTCCGAGTATCGAGTTAACCACCTAATAACCAATAAACCATGTGTTAACTCCTATACAACCATGTCTAAAACACTTATTTATGATGCTAACATCAAACTTACCAAGGTGAGTGAGTATCCCCTTAGAGTTTCCTTTTGTTTACTTAGCAAAAATATCAATTGCTTGAGCAAGAAAGAAGCTGCCGATGGAGCTGGAAAATGGAGGAAATAAAGAGATGTTTCTGCAGAATTCTTGAAGTAAAATGGTTGGAAATGAACTTTAAGCATTACTTATAGAGTAGAGCATGCATGCCAACCATTGGTCAAAGATTTTCAAACCAAATCCCTTGGAAAAAGGTAGGCTTACGGCTGCAACCATGCTGTGTTGAAAAATCTGATTTCATGCCTTTTTTCCTTTCTTTTTTTTTTTAAATCAATTTGGGCTGATTTGTGGTTAAATCTTGGGCTATAATTGGGCTGAAATTAAGTAAGTTTTGGGCTGAAACAACGTATGAAATCGAGATTTCAACGTGAGAAATTGTTTTGATCGTAAAACTCATTTTTGGAATTAAAACGTGTTTCGCTCCATTTAAATCAAAATAGTTTGAGAAAATTAACGATTTGAAATCTTAATTAGGAAAAAATCGGGGTATTACACTCTCCCCCGTTAAATGAATCTGGTTCCCAGATTCATACCTTATTCGAATAGATGAGGATATTTGTCCCGCATTTCGTCCTCACGTTCCCAAGTAGCCTCTTCTACTCTCTGATTCCTCCATAGGACCTTA
>JACFYI010002720.1:155705-168908 GCA_014898755.1 Handroanthus guayacan
GGCCTATCTGATAAATAAACCTCAGGATAAGATTGAATTGAAGGATGTTAAGGTGGTCAATGAGTTCTCTGAGGTATTTCCAGAAGAGTTGAATTCACTATTCCCGGATTGAGAGATTGAATTTGTAATTGAAACAATCCCTAGGATAGCGCCATTCTCAAAGACTCCCTGTAGGATGGCACCAGTAGAACAAAAGGAGCTTAAGGAACAGTTGCAAGAACTGTTGGAGAAGAATTTCATAAGACTGAGCTCTTCGCCTTGGGGAGCTCCGGTCCTATTTGTAAAGTAGAAAGATGGGTCACTAAGGATGTATATCGACTACATAGAGTTGAATAAAGTGACCATCAAGAATAAGTATCCTTTACCCCGCATAGACGAGCTATTTGATTATCTTCAGGGATCGGCTGTCTATTCTAAACTGGATTTAAGACAGGGATACTATCAGTTGAAGATACAAGAAGTAAATATTTCTAAAACTGCGTTTAATTCCCGTTATGGGCATTTTGAGTTTGTCGTCATGCCCTTTAGACTAACCAATGCTCCTGCGATGTTTATGGACCTAATGCATCGAGTGTTTCACCCATACCTCGATAGCTTCATTGTGATTTTCATAGATGATATTCTGATTTATTCTAGATCTGAAGAGGAGCATGAGGGGCATTTGAGAATTGTCCTTCAAACTTTGAAGGAACACAAGTTATACGCCAAATTCAGTAAATGTGAATTTTGGCTTAAGAAGATAACTTTTTTGGGTCATATCATATCAAAGAATGGACTAGAAGTGGACCCACAAAAGTTGAAACAGTCCTAAAGTGGAAAAGACATGAAACGATCACTGAAATGAGAAGTTTTCTGGGGTTAGCTTGATATTATCGAAAATTTATTCAAAATTTCTCTAAGTTGGCTGGAACACTCACTAGATTGACCCAGAAGGACCAGAGATTCGTTTGGGACAAACAGTGAGAGAAGAGTTTTTCAGAGTTAAAGAGAAAATTGATGATAGCCCCAGTACTCGCACTGCCTGATGGATCAGAGGAGTTTACTGTGTATACAGTTGCCTCGAAAGAAGGGTTAGGCTATGTTCTGATGTAGCAAGGCAAAGTGATCGCTTACGCATCACGAAAGCTAAAAAATCATGAGGTAAATTATCCCACTCATGATTTAGAGCTAGCAGCCGTAGTCTTTGCCTTAGCAAAGTGGCGTCATTACCTGTATGGAGCAAAGGTAGAAGTATTCACAGATCACAGGAGCTTAAAGTATATCTTTAGCCAAAAGAACTTGAATATAAGGCAATGATGATGAATGGAATTCCTGGAGGATTACGACTTCACCCTCACCTATCATCTAGGAAAAGCAAATATCATTGCAAATGCTCTAAGTTGTAAGGGAATGTTAGCAAGCATGAGCATTTACTCAGAAATTTATAGTGAACTCCTAAAAGCCTAAGAGGAAGACGATTGGGTTCAAAAATTGAAGGGTAAGATGAAGCCCAATTTTAGGATTGATACCGATGGGTTATTACGATTCAGGAATCGGGTTGTTGTTCCTGCAAGCATGAATGAAAGAGTGCTAGTTGCAGTACATCAGACAAAGTACTCGTTACATCCTGGAGAAACAAGATGTATAAGGACCTAAAATAGAAGTTCTGGTAGGAAGGAATGAAAAAAGACGTAGTTGAATATGTTCACAATGTTTGACCTGCCAACTTGTGAAGACAGAACACCGAAGACTATATGGGAAATTACAACCGCTTCTAATTTCAAGTTGGAAGTGGGAACATATCACGATAAACTTTGTGGCAGGCCTACCTGTGGTACAAGGCGGATGTGATAGTATCTAGGTTGTGGTAGATAGACTTACCAATTGACACATTTTCTACTTGTTAAAACCCAGTATAATGTTGAGAAGCTCGCTGAAATCTATATAAAAGAGATGATAAGATTACATGAGATTCCTCAAAGTATTGTCTCTGACAGGGATCCCAAGTTCACAGTGAAGCTATGGAAAAGCCTACAAAGACATTTGAGGACAGAATTGCTATTCAGTACTGCTGCATATCCCCAGACAAATGAACAGTCAGAGAGGGTAATTCAAACACTGGAGAACATGCTACGTTCATGTGTTTTGAATTTCCTAAGAAATTGGGATAGATATCTACCACTGGTAGAGTTCGCCTATAATAACAGCTACCAAGCCTCAATTCAAATGGCTCCATATAAGGCATTGTATGGTAGGAAGTACAGATCACTCCTTCATTGAGATATAGACGAGATCGAGAGCACCTCCAACTCAGAGAAGGATGCACTGTGACCTGAGATGATTCAAGAAGCTATAGATAAGTTTTAGATCATCAAGAAGAACATGAAAACGGCTCAGGATCGCTAGAAAAGCTACACTGACAAGCATAGGAAAGATTTGGAGTTCAGTGTGGGAGATCGAGCATTTTTTAGAATCACTCCACAGAAAGGAATTCGAAAAATGGGCAAGGCTGGAAAATTGAGCCCTAGATATACGAGATCATTCAAGATTTTGGAATGAATTGATCGTGTAGCATACCGGCTAGATCTTCCACCGAACCTAACTGGGATCTATAATGTATTCCACATGTCCCAACTACGGAAATACTATTCTAATCCCTCGCACGTTATACAATATCTCGATATTCCTCTCCTGAGCGACCTCACCTTTGTAGAACAGCCTGTTCGTATTCTAGATTTGTAGGTTCATGAGCTTAGGAATCATAGGATACCACAAGTTAAGGTGCTTTGGAGGAATTAGAGAGTAGAAGAGGCAACATGGGAACGTGAGGATGAGATACGGAACAAGTATCCTCACTTGTTCGAATAAGATATGAATTTGGGGATCAGATTCTTTTTTTTGGGGAGGGGGGAGTGTAACACCCTAAGAATTCCCTTAAATAAAATTTTGAGTTGTCGATTTTTGAAAATTTATTTAATTTCAAAGTCACAAGCGTCGTTTAAAGATAAAAATACGTTTCGTGCATCTGAAAAAATTTTGGGCAATCAAGTTTCATTTTCTTGTCACATCTCGACTCAAAATGAGCCCAAAAGCACAATAAACAGGCCCAAATCCTTGGCCCAAGACCCTAGCCATCATTGTCGACCAAAGAAGCATCTTTGAAACTAAAAAAAAAGGGAGAAAAATAGAATCTGCAGAAACAACCAGCCGCAGTAGCCTTACTCTACCACTATGGATGGGATTTTATCCCATCCATCTATCAACCATGTCGCAATCTTGCCAAGGAAGCCAGCCGCAGTAGCCCTACTCTACCACCCTGGATGGGATAAAATCCCATCCATCTATCAACCATGTCCCAATCTTGCTAAGGAAGCTTGGTCTATTTATCTTGAGGTTCTCAACTACTAGATTTCTACCTTTTTACCCAATTCTTCTTCTATAAATAGCCCATTATTGATCAAATTTTCTACTACTCTCAACACTTAGAAGAATTCCTCTCATTCAAAATATACAATTGCATTACCTTCTCTTTAAAAACAGATTTGCACTAAAAGGGATTTAAGGTGGTGAACTCTCATCCTAACTCGTGGTAAGTAGCTTAAGATTAGTGCTTCAAGAATGGTTAATGACATGATTATATAGAGTTTGACATAAGTGTAAATATGGTTATAGGTGTTGGAAACTAAGCTTGGATCACTTCTATTTAACAAGTTCTAGTTTCGATAGGTAAAACTTATGGCTTTCCTTATCTTTTTATGAGCATATGTTCCTAGTTCTTTCCTTGGACAAATGATCATGACCTTGAGTTGTTGATTATCTTGCTTCTTTGAAATGTGGTTGTCATGAGCTTCTATTATTGCCTTTGTTGTTCTTGCTATTATAAGCTTTAATTCTTGAATATGTAAATTCAAAGCTTAATGAATCATCTTCACTTCTATACTGATGCTTTTGATTGAGTTTTGAACAATGGACCATGGACTAGGAGGAGAAACAAACTAAAGATTGAATGAAAATAGAAGATATGGACTCAAATTGTATTATTCGACTTAAAAACGATCTTTCAAAAAATCTTAAACTAAAAAATCAGGATTTCACTTGAGAGTAAGTGCTTAAGCACGCAGAGTTGGGCACCCCAGCGCCCAATTGGGGGCCCAAGTGCTTACTCTCGGCCAAAATAACCATTTTTTTTCCAGAAGCCTGGGCGCTAGCGCCCTAGCGCCCAGTTTCTACCCAAAAATTTTCCTTGGGCGCACAGGCACCTGTTTGAGCGCCCAGGCGCCCATTTCCGTATCCAAATTTGATTTTTAATCTTTAATTCTTGACATATCAAGTCCATATCCGATCTTTCTAATGTGATTTCAGCTTTGGAAAAAAAGCCCTCTAGTCCATAGCCAAAATTCTGAAATGATTGATTGAAATGTTTAGCCTATTTTGAAATGTTATTTGAAATTGATAGCCAATTAACGTTGTGATGTAATGGCCTTATTAACTGATTGAATGTTCCCTTTGTTTCAAGCTTAAATGAATGAATGAATGTTAGGCCCTGGGTGTTTTCTTGGGGATCGAACTTGGGCAATGTCGGATTATCGATTAGGACCCTCGAAAATCCTTGAATGTTGGGTAGTTTGGATGGATTCTGGAGATAGAATCTTGTAGAGTTATTTTGAGCACATAGGTCGGCTGTGCTCTCTGAATGAATGATGCTCCTTTAGGAGTTGAGGGATAAGGATGAAATGTACACGTTGGAGTTATAAGGGTAATAGACCTGCCATACTGTTTGATTCAGCCTAATGGCTCGAATGTGATAATTGTTTCTGATATTTGCCGGATTTTGAATGTTCTGATTATTTCCTGAATAGGTTATCAAATCACATTCTTGTCTCATTGTAAAATGCTCATTTATTTAAACTCCATACTCTTGTTTCCTGCTATAAGTTTTACTGGGTCAGTGGACTCATGACTCTATATTATATTATGGGTTCGTAAGTCATAGCAATTGAATGAATCACTATAATAGATTGTTAATGCTTATTTTTGGAACTGTACTCACTTATGTATCTTGGATTAACCTTTTGCTTTTGGACTTATAGACTTAAGGAATGTATAGATGGATTGAAATCTTAGATTAGATACTTCTTGTATGTTGGAACCCATTGGCATGTAATGATATTTTTCCATTGGGAATTTTAGTTTGAACTGTTAAATTGTTAGTTTCTGAATTGGTTTTAGAATGTATCCGAGCGCGAGTTGCGCACTTCGGATCTCGGGACAGAATGCTACTAGGATTTTGGGGGGCATTACATCAGCTTAATTAGAATATAACAGAACTTAAAATGTATCAAATAAATAAATTATTTATTTTAGAAGTCCAATTCATCAATTGCTAAACTAGTTATTTTGTGGGTCCCCCACCTTATCACTGCAACATAATACGAATGTTTACAATCCTTTATTTCTCTATTTTGCTCTCGACTGGTTGCTTAGAGGGGAACAATTTCAACAAATAGACACAGTTGATCATGTATCAACAAACCAACTCAAATAGCGTCTACCTTCAAAAAAACTTGAGATCGAGTCTATAACAAGATCCATATGGTAGGCTAGGCATTGTTTGACACCACCTTATCGTAATTCACAAGTTTTGAGTTCATAATCAATAATCATGATTCACAATTCAGGGCCTAATAATTAAACGAACATGTCTTAGAAATACCCGAAATTTTAAGCATAATCATAGGATTCACTAGGTTATGCTTAGAAATATTTCGTATGAAACATAGGACATTTAAATATGAAAAGAAAATATATATATATAATATCAGGTTTTGTACTGCACTGGAGTGCTGAAACAATGCCCAAAAATTTTGAGGTTCTATGCTGGTTCCTGGATCGCCTGGTTTGAGCATAGTTGTGCTGAGAATTTATATATATATATATAACACAAGGAATTTGACCATGGTCCAGAATATATCATCAATGGAAAATATCATGGATAGATATTTTGAATATGGAGAAGAATGATTATAAATTCTTACCTTAGATTATCTTTACAATATCAGATGTCCCGACTTTACAAATCAAGAACTCTCACAAAATCCTTAGCTCAAAGTTTAAAATTTGCCAAGTTGATAACTAAAATCATGCCTCTTATACACCCGATGTTCTTCTTCTATTCAATACCCTTCCTATACCTTAACCAATATGTAGGAAGAACAAGTGTTTGGAAGTGAAAAAGGGGGAGGGAGAGAGAGAGAGAGAGAGAAAGAGGGGGGGGCATGTATGAAGTGGGAGTGTAACACTCTGCACTTAGAGCATCCGTCCTTAGGTAAAAAACGTGACCTATGGGTGGAATGGTCTAAACTAAAACCTCAAGTAACATCAGCACTTCCAATACATCATCATATAATACAAGTACATACCAAATAATTATTGAAAACACAAATTTCTTCAAGACTATAAAACATAATTATCACACAAATACGATCATTTCATATCAATGTAAGAACTCTAAGTTTGCAAGTCATTGTCAAAAGTTCCTGAAATTAGTTACCTACGCATGATAAAATTTAAAATGTGAGTCCAAATGACTTAGTAATGGAAAGGTAAGATAAAGGATTACACAGACCAAAGGATGAGCCAAATAATAAGCTCAAGAATTCCAATAACCTAAAGAAGAATCAAACCATATGTCCAGAAGTCAAATAATCAAGAGACAAAATCAAACAATCGTCTCAAAAGTCCAATAGCACACATAAACAAACAAACAAATATACAGAACTAGTATTTGGAGGGTCTACCACCCTTATCACTCCCACATATCAAATCAATTTCTCCTTCCTTCATTCTCTCCCTTGAGCGACCACTCAAAGGGGAGCAAATCAAACACACCCATATAGGCACTATTGACCATGTGCGTTGGACTAGTCTTTCAAAAACCTATCTCTAGATATTTGCGGAACTATCCAAAATATAGGAAACCCTCCAGGTGACCAGGCTGACGGTTTGACATTACCCAACCATCTCTCCTATAGTTTCCCAAGACGTAATCACACAAATACACATATAGTTTCATAAGGATTTATCAAACATAATGGTCCGATTCAATAATAATTGGTCTCAAACAAGTATTAGACACTAATAGTCAATTATCAATCGTCTAACATAACAATCATTGATTTCAAACGAATATTGGACCCAAACATTTGATTAAATTCATTTCTTGGATGTATAAGATAATATTTCAAGCTTAGAATAACTCATTGGAGTGCACTATAAAGGCAGAAAAGACTCAATTTCACAAAAAAGGCTTTTGAAGTAGGTGCAGCCGCGCTCATTTATGGGCATGGACGTATCTAGACAGCCCTAGATACTGCCACAGGCATGAGTGCGCCCAAATATGGGTGCGGACGAGCAAACACAAACATGGCAAGAAATTTTCTCCCTTTGTTTCATGATTAAAAGCTGAAAAATAGGAAATATCTCATTCAATGTCCATCTTTTCACTCCAATAATCAATACACAATGCAATGGTGTCCAAGCAAAGGTTTTAATCAAAATTTCATCAAGATGATGGATCAAACAAGGATGGAAATCAGAATGGATCCAAAGATCCAATAGGATTCAAGATTGTCATCAACCAAGCAAAGAGATCCATGATGTTCAATACAAGGATAGGACAAGTTTAAGTCCAAATCCAATACCAATTCAAGTATAGTGTTTTGAGCATGATTCAAGGCTTATTTTCAAGATTATAGAGCAAGAAAAGTAGCCAAAATTCTTACCTTCATCCTTAAGTGTTAAATCCAAGGATGATATCCAAAATTCCTAAATGCTTCACGTTAATCCACCTATTAGTTCCAAAATCTTTTAGATATCATATCACTTTCTCTATTTCAAATTTATATCATAAACTCTTAAATCTTACCAAGAGTGTGCTTTATTCTTCCCCTTTTCTTTAGAACTTTAAAGCTTTGTAATTTTTCTTAGATATAATGGAGATGAGGAGATTTGAAAAGAAATGAAAATGTAGAGAAAGGAAGATGAAGAAAGTTGGTAATTCTTCCAAGGAGTTGGCAAAGTGATCAAATTGCAAGAACGAAGGTTCCCTTTTATAGTTGAAGATTGGGGGCTTTCGCAATTATAAAAAGTTCTTGTGCATGATGATGTGTCACATTTTGGTGGGGGTTTAGGATTTTTATTTTCACATTTAAAATTACTAGGTCATGAATATTTGCTAATAAATAAATGAGATATTTTTCCCAATTTAAGGGGATATGGCCGGCCATTGGAGGGACTTTTTGAATTTATTTAGGTTTTTGGAAAATAATAATAATGGAAGAATTGGTTTGGGTTTTGGATTAAATTTCTTTTGGGCTCAAATCCTTTCTTGGATCACAAGAAATGTTGGTGAAAAATTTTGGTTGTAATAAGATTTGGCTGAATGAAGTAAAATATTTTTGTTTTGAATTTTTAAAATTTCAAAAATAAAATTATGAAAATTTTTGGGGTGTTACACTCTCATCTCCTTAAAAGATTCCGATCCCCAAATTCATACCTATTCTTGAAATAAGTGTGAATATCTCCTTCTTATTTTATCCCCACATTCTCAAGTTGCCTCTTCAACCTTTTGGTTTCTCTAAAGGATTTTGACTCGGGGTATCCTTCGATTCCTAAGCTATTGGACCTGGTAATCTAGGAAATGCATGGGTTGTTCTGCATACGAGATGTCACTTTGGATAGGAACATCAATATGCTCTATGATGTGCAAAGGATTTGAGTGATATTTTCGCAATCAAGATATGTGGAAAATGTTATGGATTCCTACTGGGTTTGGCAGAAGATCTAATCTATATGCTACCGAACTAATACGTTCAATAATTTTGAAAGGTTCTGCATGTCTTGGGATCAACTTTTTGCCCCTTCCCATCTTTCAAATCCCTTTCAGCAGAGCAACTTTCAAGAACAGTTGATCTCCAATGTTAAATTCCAAGTCCTTTGGTCACTTGTCAGCACAACTTTTCTAGCGATCCTGGACTGCTTTCATATTCTTCTTAATGATTTGATAAAAATCACTTCTCATATCATTTCAGGTCACAGTTCATCCTTTTCTTTATTTGAAATACTTTTCGTTTTGTCCAAATCCCAATGTAGAGACAATTTGCATTTTCTACCATATAAAGTTTTGTAGGGTGTGATTTGAATTGAAGCTTGATAACTACTATTATAGGTGAATTCTATTAGGGGTAGGTGCCTGTCCTAGTTTCCAAAGAAAATCAAAACACAAGCTTGTAGCATATCTTATAGTGTTTAAATTACCCTTTTTGATTGTCCGTCAGTCTGAGGATGAGCTGCAGTGCTAAACAGTAGTTCTGTCCGCAAATGTTCTTGTAGGCTCCTCCATAGTCTCGTTATAAATTTTGTGTCTCTGTTGGAGAAAAGACTTTGAGGAATCCCATGTAACAGAACTATCTCCTTAATATAGATCTCGGCTAGCTTCTCAAAATTGTATTGGGTTTGACAGGCAAAAAGTATGCAAACTTTGTAAGCCCATCTACCACAATCCAAATACTATCACATCCTCCCCTTACTACCGACAGACCTACTGCAAAGTCCATGGTAATCTAAATATATTCAATCACAACTCTTTTCATTCCTTCCCTCCAGAACTTTTGTTTCAGGTCTCTATACATCTTTGTTCCTCTATGATGCATCGAGCACTTAGCCTAATGTGCTACAGACAACACCTTTTCCTACATTATTGTAGGGACACACACCCTCTTCTTAAACCTCAATAATCCATCTGCGTTAATTCTAAAATTGGATCCCTTTTGTGCACTCACGATCTTAAGCTCCTGTACCCATTTATCCTCCTCTTGAGCTTGTAAGATATCACTATATATGTCATGTCCCAAGATCCTAGAGCATCCATTCCTAGGTCCAAAATGTTACTCAACAAAAGGGAACTAACTAAAACCTCAACAGAAAATTTATAGCATCTCCTTCACTTAAAAAAAGAATAAAAAAAAATAAAACAAAACTTCACTTAAGTACAAGCCAAAATTTTCCAAAATTACAACTTAAGTTCCATAATAATACACCATAAGATCCAAAAGATACAACCATCTATTACAAGAATCCATACAAGTTTTAACTAAACAAAATATAATTACACTTATCAAATCCAAAATACTAGCACATGGTCCCCAAAACTTTCTGAACAATTCTTGTAGTTAATTTCCTAGATAGTAAATAGTGAAATAGTATAAGATTGATCAACAGGCATAGCAAGAACAAACCATGAATGTGATAATGAATGTCAAATCAAAATTTTTAGAACTTGCATTATGAACAAACAACTTCTAAATTATATCACATTCATGTCTACAAAGATATAAGGCTAAAACTGACATTTAGTGGATTTGTTACCTTTAGCAGTCCCAAACATTCATATTTATATAATCTTATCCCTCTATTTTGCTTCTTTCAATGGCTACTCGAGAGAACCCCAAACTTACTTAAGGCACAGTTGCCACAACACGGTTGACCACGAGCCTTAGAGTAGTCATTTGAAAACCTTACCTTCAGGGTCCCTCCGAACAACCCAACATACAGGAATCCTTAGGGACTTCGACCGTCGATCAGATATTGCCCAATAAAATTTTTCCGAAAATTCCTATGGCCCAACTTTCATTTATTCTTATAGGTTTAGGACAAACAGAACATGTTCAAATGTTTAGCCTCGTCAGGGCACAAATTTCAGAACAAACAGAATATATTGAAAACATTGAACCACATCAGGGTACGAATTCATTTAGTTAATAGATTCAACAAATGACTCGAATTGGATCTCGAACTTAGGAAAAATTACTATGAAGCTTTAAAGCATTTTAAAGAAGTGAAATATGGACTTGGTTTAGCAAATTGGAGTTAAAATACGAAAATTTGCAAACTGGAATAGGCGCTTGAACACTTGTTTGGGCGCTTCAGTTCTCAAATGGTGCATTTCACCACTGGAAGGCGCTGGGGGAAAGACACTGGAATAGGCACATGGGCGCCCATATGCCCAAAATTATTTTTTATTTCTTATTTTTTAGGTTTGAAAACAGATTTTTAGAAAAATTTCTAAAACTTTAATTTACAAATTTTGGAAAAAAAGTGTTATAAAGTCGAAAATTCATGTTTTTTAGCTTTTGTCACAAAATTTTCAGACTTCATAGTAAGTCTTTTTTGTAAGGAAATTTCAATATTCAAATTTGAAATTTATCAAGAGTTTTATGGAAAAAAATGTCACAAATCCCTGGTTTCATATATTTATTTTGTAATTTCTCCTTTGTCCTTTGTCCATAAACCTTACTTGAAGTCCGTAGCTTGGTTTTGAGGTTAGGAGTTCCAAGATATCAAGCTTATCACCTAATAAAAACTAAGATTATATGCTAGGCCTCCTTTGTCATTTATTCTCAAATCTTATTATGTCATACAAGCTAATATTCAAAGCTTACCAAATATTCTAATGAGAGACTGGTTCCCCAAAGTTTCCCTCTTTTGTAAATGAGTGGTGATATAGTTAATGAGTCAAATATTTTTCTTAAGTAAAGAGATATATATATATATGTGTGTGTATGTATATAAATAGAGAGAGTTTGTGTGCAAGAAGGATTATATATTTATATATGTGTATGCAAGAGGTAATTGGGTGCAAGAGTTGAAAAATAAAGTCTTGCAAGCCAACTTATTTAGAGAGCGAAAGAGATGGATGCAAGAATATAAGAATTGCAAGAGTGGGGGTTGTCTTCCACTTTGCCTTCATATTTATAGAGGAGAAAAAGGGGCTTCTTGCAATTTAAAAAGTTTGGAGGGCATGTCATTTATTTACAAGAAGAACTTGTCTTCAATTTTTATCAAGCTTGTTGATGAAGCTAGAAGCACAAGGGTTGATAGGAAATTCCACAAAAGAGAGGTGTTGGTCGATTTTGAAGATCTAATCTGTATATGTATGTATTTATTTATTTTTTGAATTGTTTTGAAGTGATTAGTAGACTTGGGCCAAAGTTTTGGGCTTAAGTGGCTCATTTGGCCAAAATGACGTGTAGAAAATTTTTCAGGTGCAGAAAAATTTTTCACATGTAGTAAATTATTTTGGTTATAAGACAATTTTTCGTGATTGTAAAAACGACTTATCGTTTGGAAAATAATGGATTAAAAACTTAATTTAGGAAATTTTTGGGCTGTTAGAGAAACTCTTTTGGATGTGAGAAAATATTTTGGTGATTGGGAAAATTTTTGTGATCATGAAAACCATTCGCCATTAGAAAGATTAGAGTTTCTAAAATTCAATTAAGGAAATTTTCAGGATAACACAATCTCCTCCTTAAAAGAATTTGGTCCCCAGATTCGTATCTCTACGCACGCTCTGAAGTAACTTCTTTTATTTTCTGATTTCTCCCAAAAGACCTTAACTTGAAGTATCCTACGATTCCTAAATTCTTGAACCCAGCAATCTAGGATTTGGACAGGTTGCTCTACATACGTAAGCCTACTGGCAAATCGGTGAGATGAGTGACACATTCCTGTTTTTCTAATCCTGTTTTTTTATAATAATAGGAGAATTTGGATACTTAACACAAATTTCATAATGTCCTCTTAAGGGTTCTAAACTTCATATGAGATTCTCATGAGTTCTAAAGTCGAACCTATTTGCTTAGCTTATACAGCTGATATAAAAGAGTGTGCAGCTTTGGGGTTAAACAAAGCTCGGCATAGAAAATCTTGGATTAGGGTGTTACTTTTCACCCCTTGTGTGGGGTCTGCCCCTCACTCTCCTACTAATGCATGGGCTTGGGCTTTGATCTATGGACGCCCTGCTGTGTTCTGTTGTGGCTAGTTCTGTATTCCAGCATTAGTATCCTTTTCTGGGGTAGTCCTTCGCAAAAATGGTGAGGACTCCCTCAAACTATGCACTTATTTTGTTTCTTGTAGCACCTATCTTTAGTCTGATTGGTGTCTAGTCTGATTGGTGTCTCCATAGTAATTGCAGCATATCGCTTTCACTGTCGTTAGGGTCTTGGCCTTGTCAGTAGTTGGTGGATTTTCAGTCATTGTCTGAGGTTTCTTTTTATAGAAATCCTCTCTCTTTATTTTGATCGAATTTATCTGATCGCTTCCCCTTTTGTAGCGCCCCGGACTCCGGGGAAGGCCGCCCCCGGGCCGGAAACACCACCTGTGGGC
>JACFYI010002720.1:169008-187421 GCA_014898755.1 Handroanthus guayacan
CATCAAGCCAATATAAAAAATAAGGCAATACAAACACTTTCATCAACAAGATCAACAATTTATGGACTAAAAGAAGGAAACCATGATCTGAAATTGACATATAAAGGTGGGGAGTGTTATGCTTCTTACCTTATAAGTCAATCCAAAGTGTGATATTAAGGGTTCTCCCTCAAAAACAACCTACAAAATCAAAGAATTCTTCAACTAGAATACCATCCCAATTTCACTAAGTTTCTTCAAATAAAATGTAAACTTACCAAGATACTTAAGCTAAGTAGGAGATGAACAAACCCTTATCAATTTCCTTTCCTCCTAACTCAAGTTTGATGAGAGAAAATTGATTGAAAAATTTTTTCTTGTTAATTTTCGTGCAAAAAGGAAAATAGAGAGAAAATGAAGTTTTTTTGCCACAAAACTCTCTTGTAATTGTAAAAAATATTAGGGGCACTCTTGTATATAAAAAAATGGTCATAATGAAGCATTAATTATGTTGGATGACTAAGTATATAAGGTGTTATGATAATAATTTAATTTTGGTGACTAAGTATATGACTAAGGTATAAGGTGGCATATGTATTTATTAAAAATGATGAGTTTTTTTTTTTTTTTCTCAACAATATTTTATAATATCCATTGATTAAAACCAATGGTTCAAAAATATAATTAGACAAATTTTGTCACTTTTAAAATTTATTTTAGAGAAATTTTCGGGTTGTCACACCTTTCTTTTCTCATCAAAATTTTTGGAGTTTGCTGAACTTCATTTCCAACTTCATTGCCCTTTTCTACTGCAGAGTCATAATTGGGTAGATTACATATAGCTCGCCTCAACTCTGACTTCAACCCATAATGAACTTTTATCCTTCTCTTTTTATCTATCAGGACATGCAAGGCATACTGGATCAACTGGTTATACTTCTCTTCTCACTTTGTTGCGATAGAGATCCCTGAATCAGATCCATGAACTCTTTCTTTCTCATGTCCCTCACTACTTGGAGAAAATAACTTTTCATATACTTCGTTCGGAATGCCTCCCAAGTCTACCAGTTCTATGCTACCTCCTCTAAAAGAAAGGTAGCATATCTGATTTCTTGCTCTTACGAGTATTTGAGTACTTGGAAGATTTTCTCAATTTTCCCAATTCACGCTTCTGCTCTCCTATTATCAGGCTCACCCTTGAATCTTGGTGGGCTAAACTTTAGAAACCTAGCTAACAACTTATCTTCTGAATTTTTCTCATTATCACGTCCTTAGTTAGTCGGCTATCGACTTTGATTTACAATTTGCTATAGTAAAGTGAGCAGTAGATCTGCAGTAGGCTAATTCCTCACTGGGAAAGCTCTCTCCCACAGCCTCTCTCAAGGTAAAGCATTCTCTATATTATTTGGGATTTTTGGTGCCCCCAATTCCTCAAATAAAACTTGTCTCGATCTACCTCGTTTTCTGAGGTATTCGTTGGTTGAGGTTCCTTCTCTTATTGCTATCTTGGCCAATTAGATTCCTTAGTGTCAATCCAATATTTTATTATAACAAAGAATCCAAATGTATCTCACCACAATATATACTATCAAGGCTTAAGATTAGCACTAGTTGAATTCCAAATTCATTTAATTATAAATATATTTCATTGCATAGCAAAAAGTATGGTTACCAATCCATCTTACAAAACGGGCAAAAAAAGATGGTTATATCACCACTTCCATATCATGCCTAGTTTTTATCATACCAAAATCACTAGGCTCTACAAAGGTTGACATTAATTAAGGTTACTACTACAACCAAGTCCTTAGCCAAGTCACAAGACAATCCGAGTCCTCTCACCGGCTCCTCTTCGAGCTCTTCCTTCTAGCCTTTACCGCCCTCACCACCACGGCTTACCACTTCCACCAATATTTGGTTCCTTAAGCACCCTTAACAAACTTTACCTCATATGAGGCGGCGGCGGCACCTATTAATAATTATCCCACCATACCTGTGGCCTCTAAGGCGTACACCCTATTTCCAAATAATATAGGCATCCTTGATGCACCGGGCCTTTGGAAGGTTGAAACAACCAGACCTTGGTAATCTCGAGCAATCTACTTGATACCCACCACAGAGTTTGTCAATCGTCTCATAGTGTCCTCATATTGGGCTATCATGCCCCTAAGGAACTGATCGAAATGCATTTGAGTGCTACTAGCCACATTTTTCAAATTTTTGTATTGGGTTTGATGTTTATTTGCCATATATGCCCTCTTTTACTTTGCCCATTTTCCATATTCATGATACACCCGGTGTTGCTTCAAATACGCCTCCTTCCAATATTGTTTTGCCTCCAATTTCTTCTCAAGATCTCTTTCTTTGCGTTCCCCATTTGAGCTCCCGCTGCGCTCGTTCGAGCTCGAGTCCGTCTAATGACTTACTTTTAGTTTACACTTATCCATCCTACCCACTCGTCGAACAGAATGCAATGGTTAGTAAAAATTATAAATATAATAACGGATCTATCTAAATACCAGAATTCCTAAATCCTAAGCAATTCGAAGAATAATTCTTACCTTTCTCACCAATCTACGATCAAATGATTAATGCATAAATACAATGGTTTACTAATTGGTAGGTCTCCCAATTGTAATATGATACATTTAAGTATTACCCATTTTACCAAATGATCATAACTTAATTTAGTCCAATCCTATGACATAAGTCCAAAGAGAATTCCTATATCAAAGATCTAATTTCGGTGTAGCTCGGGTTCTTTCCCAAAGAGATCTAAAGCTTTGATACCACCTATAATACCCTGGGATCCTAGATCATCTACCCCTAGGTTCGAAACATTACTCAACAAAAGGGAACTAACTAAAACTTCAACAGAAAATTTATAACATCTCATTCACTTAAAACAAACAAAGCTTTACTTAAGTACAAGCTGAAAATTTCCAAAATTACAACTTAATTACATAATACATCATAAGATCAAAAAGATACAACCATCTATTACAAGAATCCATACAAGTTCTAACTAAACAAAATACAATTACACTTATGTATCAAAAAAAAAATACAATTACACTTATCAAATCCAAAATACTAACACATGGTCCCCAAAATCTTTTGAACAATTCCTATATTTAATTTCTTATATAGTAAATGGTGAAATCATGAGTCCATTGATCCAGCAAGACTTATAGCAGGCGACGAAGAGTACAAGATTGATCAAGAGGCATAGCAAGAACAAACCATAAATGTGATAACAAATATCGAATCGAAACTTTCAGAACTTGCATTATGAACAAACAAATTAAAAATTATATCACATTCATGTCAACAAATATGTAAGGCTGAAACGAACACATGGTGGATCTATCACCCTTATCACTCATAAATATTCGTATTCATATAATGTTATCCCTCCATTTTGCTTCCTCCAGTGGCCACTCGAGGGAGCCTTGAACTTACTTAAGGCAAAGTTGTTGCAGCATGATTGACTACGAGTCTTAGAGTTGTCCTTTGAAAACCCCACCTCCAGGATCCCTCCGAACCTCCCAACATATAGGAATCCTCAGGGGTTTCGACCGTCGATTCGATATCATATAATCTAATCCCCCAGACAATTCCTAGGGCCCAAATTTCATTCAGTCTTATAGGTTCCGGAGAAACAAAACATGTCAAAATGTATAACCTCCAGGATCCCTCCAAACCACCCGACATATAGGAATCCTCAGGGATTTTGACTGTCGATCTGATATTATCCAATCCAATCCCCCCGACAATTCCTAAGGCCTAAATTTCATTCATTCTTATAGGTTCTAGAGAAACAGAACATGTCCAAATGTATAGCCTTAACGGGGCATGAATTTCAGAATGAACAGAACATATTCAAAACATTAAGCCACATTGGGGCACAAATTCATATAGTCAATAGATTCAACAAACGATTCGAATTGGACCTTGGACTTAGCAAAAATTATTTTGAATCTTTAAAGCATTTTAAAGGAGTGAAATATGGACTTGGTTTAGCAAATTGGAGTCAAAGCACTAAAATTTGGAAATTGAAATGGCTGCTTGAGCGCTCGTTTAGGCTCTCCAGTGCTCAAGTAGTGTATTTTGCCATTAGAGTTGAGCCCTTTGGTGCACATATGAGCGCCCAAACAATGGCCGAAGCCACTAGAATAAGTGCTATTATTTTTTTTGGGTTCGAAAACAGACTTTTAGTAGAAATATTTTAAGGCAAAATATCTAAAAATTTAAGTTCAAAATTTAATTTACAAATTTCGGAGAAAAAGTGTTATAAATCCGAAAATTAATTTTCTTTAGGTTTGTTATAAAATTTTCAGATTTCATAGGAAGTAATTTTTGTGAGGAAACTTTAATATTCAAGTTTGAAATTTATCAATAGTTTTATAGAAAAAAAAAAAGTCACAAATCCATAGTTTCATATATTTATTTTATCCATAATTTCTCCTTTGTCCAAGGTCCCATATTCACAAATGTTCATATGTCAACAAGGATGGAAATTGCAAGAATATTCAAGGCCTTATTCATCAATCATAAGAAGGTTGAACTTCCATGTTCAGTAGGTAGCACAAGGAATATAAACAAGGCCTGATAGGACATATTGCAAGAAAATGGAGCAAGAACAATATTTCATGGAAGCAAGATGAAAGCCATAAGTCTTACTTTAAGTCCTTAGCTTGGTTTTGAGCTTTTGAATTCCAAGATCTCAAGCTTATCACCTAATAAGAACTAAAATTATATAGGTAAACACATGTTAGGCCTCCTTTCTCATTTATCCTCAAATCTTATTATATCATACAAGTTAATGTTCAAAGCTTACCAAATATTCTAATGAGAAACTGTTTCCCCAAAGTTTCCCTTTTTTGTAAATGAGTAGTGATATACCTAATGAGTCAAATATGTTTCTTAAGTAACGATATATATATATATAGAGAGAGAGAGAGAGTTTGTGTGCAAGAAGGATTACATATTTATATATGCGTATGCAAGAGGAATTGGGTGCAAGAGTAGAAAAATGAAGTCTTGCAAGCCAACTTATTTAGAGAGTGAAAGAGATGGATGCAAGAATATGAGAATTGTAAGAGTGGGAGTTGTCTTCCACTTTGCCTTCTTATTTATAGTATAGAGGAGAAAATGGGGCTTCTTGCAATTTAAAAAGTTTGGAGGGTGTGTCATTTATTTACAAGGACTTGTCTTCAACTTTTATCAAGCTTGTTAAGGAAGCTAGAAGGACAAGAGTTGGTAGGATATCCCATAAAAAAGGGGTGTTGGCTGATTTTGAAGATCTAATCCATATATGTATTTTTTTCTTGAATGATCTTGAATTGATTAGAAGACTTAGGCCAAGATTTGGGCTTAAGTGGCTCATTTGGGCCGAAATGACTTTTAGAAAATTTTTCGGGTGCAAGAAAAATTTTTAGATGTAAAAAATTATTTTGGTTATAAGATAATTTTTTGTGATTGTAAAAATGAATTATCATTTGGAAAACAATGGATTAAAATCTTAATTGGGGAATTTTTGGGGTGTTAGGGAAAGTTTTAGGATGTGAGAAAATATTTTGGTTATCGAGAAAATTTTCGTGATTGTGAAAACTAGTTGCCGTTAGGAACATAAAAGTTTTTAAAATTCAATTAAGGAAAATTTCGGGGTGACACTGTATAACTCAGGGTATATGCTCATATTTGCAAGTCTTCCTTTTCGATTTAGAGTATTAGCAACGACATTTGCCTTGCCAGAATGATAAGCTGGAGAAAGAGTTTCTATTAGATAGAAAAAGCGAGACCGTGGAACTTGATAAAGTTTTCAATAAAGAAGGAAACCCAAAATCAATAAAAGAGAGTGAACCTCAAGACACACGACTTCCTAGAAGGTTCGATCGGGTTAGAAAAGAGTCCGAAAGGTAGAGCACTACTAGAAAAAGATTAAATTTCAATGGAAATTTCAATGGATATTATAAAAAATCCGTCAAAATTTGGAATTTTTGACGGATATTTTGACGAACAAAATTTATTGGAAAAAAGTTCGACAAAACAATTTTTCGACAAATTTTTCGATGGCGATATTTTCGACGGATAAGGTCATTGAAAAAATTCCGACCATGTTTCGGCGGCAAAAAATTATTTTTTTAATATTCCATCCAACGGACCGTGTTCGTCCAAAAAAATCTGGCAGACATGTCCATCAAGAACTGTGATGTTTTACGTACATTTTCCGACGAATAGCGTGGCGATCAGAAAATTTTGACGGACAAGTCCGTCGGAATTTTTTTTCTAAAACATATTACATATTTTCTGACTGAATGTTCCATCGGAATATTATTTAAAAAAATTATGAATCTTTTTTTCAGCAGAATGTTCCGTCGGAAGTTATTTTTAAAAAATAATTTTTATTTTTTCTACAGACAAATCCATCGAAATTTTCCCCTTTTTTGGTTTTTTTTTTATTTTTTTAATTTTTGAAATTTAAATACCAGTAAATAATGATCAAACCACAAACATATTTAATAATTTAAACAAAATCACATACCAAACAAAATAGATAAATTTAATATCCAATATTCAAAAATACATATCCAAATCCTTAAAAGACAAAAGCACAATAGTATCGAAATGCACAAGTACGATATCTAATGCAAATCAATCCTCATCATTATGTTCAGTAGGATGTGAGGATGATCGAGCAGGGGGTGAGACATTTAGAAATGGTGGAAAAATACCAAGGGTAGGCATAAAATGATAACCTGCTGGTGGAACGTCAACTGAAGCACGAATGTATGTTCCTAGTGGGATTGGAGCTTGCACATGGTGAAAACCAAACAAAAAGAACTGAGTCATCGATAGCACCTGATCCAACTTGCTCTCAACTGATGACGGCTTTGATTTCATGCCGGTCAGCTCTGTCTTTAGCCCCTCATTCTCAGCCTGCATGGTATTAAACTCTTGCTGCGGGGCTTCTATCCTCGTCAGGAGTTGTTGAGTATATATTCCTGACGATCCTGATCGGTTCGATGAAGATAATGCACATGAAGCATGATTTGTGGCACTATACAATTGACCTTTCTTTCGCCCGCCAACCGTGTCTATCCATACCTGCACGACCATATATTAAAAACAAAGATAATGCAATGTAATATGGAAAACGACAAAACAATAATTTAATCTATTAATATTGTCACCTGAATCTCATGTGGCATGGTCGACTAACCCCCTTCTCCACCCTCACCATCAGGATTTGAATTTTGGCTTGATAATTCATTCCACCTATTCTCAAAATCGAACTACAAAGCATACATATTGAATAAATTAATGTATAAAGCTATAATGCGTCATTTACAAAAGAAATATTGATGTACTATATTACTTACATATGTATTCTTTGAATGTTTGTCAACCCATCGGAGCTCACCAGTCTCCTTATTTTGGCTGCTATGAATGTGCTTAAAAGACTCAGCTAGGCTAATTGTACGTCCTAACTGAGCCTCCTACAAATTATTGATATTCATTAGTGAAGAATAATATATCATCTAATTGATATAATATCAGATATCTATAATACTTAGTAATCGATCCTTATGCTCTGGGTGAGAGATGGAACCACCTTATGAAGTGGAAATCCTTGGCCACCACTGTTCGATGCACGATTTTTTTTGTTCGCTGCCCTCTTTTTCTAATATTTCTCAAACTCCCATTTTACTTGCAATTCACTCCAAATTGCATCACCTTTATTTCTCTTTCTCACAAGCAAAGAATAACTTATCAGCAAGACTCTTTGATGCCTTATGCTCGAATATTTTTCTAATTGCGTACGTGTCACTCTCTGGCCACTCAACTCCTTGTTGAGTTAGTTAAAATCAAGATAAAACAAGTTATATAATCTAAAAAAAAATGTAATAAAACTAAAATAATTTAATAATTAATTAATTATCAATTAAGCACCACAAACTCATTAAAAATCATATCACTATGCAATTGAGGAATTTCACCCCACGACAACCGAGCCTCAATGTATTGCTTTTGCATCTCCTCATTTAATATTGCAAGTGCCTGATGATTGTTCATAAACCTACATGTACAAAAATCATAATATAAAATATAATTAGACTATTTCATTATACATAAAAAAAATACTAGAAGAAATTTAAATAAGTTGTATTCCTCTTGTCTACGAGGCATAATAAATAGCTTTTGTGTCCCACTACTCACAGGTGTTGAAGCATCTGAAGATGGTGTACTCATCGGTCTATCGATATGTGGGACCGATAAAGGTGATGGCACGTGGTAAGGGGAAAAGGAAGGGGAAGGGGAAGAAACATGCTGAGTCGGAGGCACATATGATCTACTCTGACCACTAGTCCTGGTCATCTTATTCTTTCCTTTCTTATTTCCTGCCATCTATTAGTTATAAAACAAAGTCATATAATTTGGACAAAAATAAGCAATTTAAGAAAATTAATGTACATTATACAAACACCAAGCAATTAACTAGAAAAATAATATACATTAGACAAACAATAAGTAATTAAATAGAAAATTTATATAAATTATACAAATATATGACAAGTCATGATATACATTCATCCTAGCTAGTCTTCGTCATCCTCATTATCCCCGATGTCATTGTTATCTTCATCATCGCTATCATAATGGAGGACATGATCACCACCTGCTTTGCTTGTTAAGTTATCGTCAGAGAATTCTGACTCCATGTCACTTTCCTCACCATTTGAATCTTCTTCTTCTTCCACCATCACTTGTTGAGACGTACAATCTCTTGAGTCTTGGAATCAAAGACAACTAGTGGCTTCATTTATAAGGTACCGATTTATTATTTGAAGATAATTCAAATCGATTATGGCCACAAAACCTGCACATGGTCAATTCTGCATCGTCTTTGCAATATAGCATGCAACCATTAATGCAACAATCATACGTAACAGAAGTTAGACGCAATCATTTTATTAATTTGTTTGCCTCATAAAAGGATTCTAGAACACAATTTCCCGAAGATTTGATTTCTGTAAGAGTTAAGCCATTCCATTAAAACACCCTTGCGACATATTGTGTTTCGATTTTAGAGACATCATTTGAACAGGCATAGACATCTCGAAATGAGATTCGCACCTTGGGCACAAAGGTCGTTGGGCAGAATTCAACATGTCATAAAAGTGTTGGGTATCCTTGTGAGGAGGTTCCTCTACATTCGAATATATTTCTTCATTATTTTGAAAAAATTGTTCATACAAATTCTTCCCCATAGTTATTATGCCCATGATTTGAACAAAACTAATCATGACTGCTAGTACTCGAAGCTCTAATATCAGTTAAGTCATTTGGTTCACACTCCCCATGTATAGTCCAATACCAATAGTCACGTACAAACCCACACATTAAAAGATGTTCATGAACTTCATCAGGAACGAAACATTTCAAATTTCGGCACTTAGAACAAGGGCACCTAAATTTTTTGTTCCCTATAAACTTTAGTTGAGCACACGCATATTCGATGAATCCTACAACCCTATCCAGAAATTTTGAGTATATTCATGTTGTTTTGGCAAAAATCTATTACACATCCAACTACAAGAATTTCGGTGGTCCATTATTCTGTAAAAAATAATACAATTATCATGTGCATAATTTGATATTTCAATAAACATTTAAATCATAATTTGATATTTCAATAAACATGTAAAGAGTAAGACAAATTTTCAATTAAGTATGGAAGATAATTCACATTTTTTAATTTAATTTTTTTCTAATAATTTTCTTGGTTTCTTATCAGAATATTTTGATAGAGTCTCCCCTAGTGCAACTGAAAATTATCTAAAATTCATATTAAAAAAAACAAAAAAAACTATTAATAAATTCATAAGCATCCTATCAATATTATCAAAGTTATACTATAAATTCGTAAACATGCTACTATAAATTCAAATACATTGGACAAATGTCAAATATAACACATCCCTTATATATATCCATTTCAAGCATACACAAACATAATTAAGCCACAACAAGGCTCCACCCCTTTCCCCAAATCCCATCCTCCTTCTGTAAAGACCCAAAAATTTTCTTAATTTAAATCTTAAAACCCTCTTATTTAATCCATGAATATTTTAAAATATTTTGGAAAAAATTTTAATCGGTAATGAATTTTTTGCCAATTTGAAATTTCTCTCACGAGTAAAAATACTTCACTATCTTTAAAAAAAAAAAATCATTTACATCCAAAGAACTATTGAAATTATTATTTTTCCCCAAAGATGCCCATAACTATATATTTGAATCCCTAGTTTTAAAAATTATTCCATTATACGGCTATAAATTCTTAATAAGAGAAAAATTCGTTTTAAAACTCTCGACCAAAACTTATCAGGACCACACCATTAACTTCAAAAATAATATTTTAGCCCAAAATATTCTTGAATTATCAATTTCACCCCAATGTTTCAGGAATTTTAAAATATAGCGTCGTTTTAAATGATTTTTATCGCTATTGTCCAAAAGATTTCAAAACGGCGGAATTACTTCGATTTAGCCACCAAAAATATTATTTCAATCAAATGTGGATCAAATATGATATTTTTAATCCAAAACCAAGTCCATGGGCCAAAGGAATTGAGCCCAATACATTGTCATTTTTTTTAGCCCACAACTAAGCCCAATTCTTAATTTTTGATTAAAAAAAAAAAAGAAATGAAGCTCAGCCGACCACACACACAAGCACACACTCAAATGTGTTATGAATTATGACCATGTGTTGAGTCTCTAGAACCACCTAATTGAGCTCATTGCTTAGCTCATTTCCAACACCATCATAAGCTTCGTTTAATGCCTTACTTTATACTATACTAAAATACATACATGTATATACGTTGGGATGTATATACAAGGAAGAGAAGAGAAGATAAAACAACAAATATCCTCAGCATTTCAGCCCAAAATCGTAAGAAAAGGAAGAAGAAAAAGAAAAAAAATTCTCACACTTTCACTCAATTTCAACCTATCAAACCTAAAGGAAAATTGTTTGGGGAACTCTCCTAACCTCAAATCTACAAGATTAGGTAAGTTTTGGTTGTTTTTAGTGAGTATATTTGTTGAAAATTATATAAACTTAAGGGAGTTTTATTCTATGCTAGGTATTAGTGGATCAAGTGAAGTAGATAGTTGAATCTTCAAGCCAAACCACCATAAAAGGTAAAAATCATAACACTTCTCTCCCTTGTACTCAATTTCCAGATCATGGTTCCATTTCTTTTGATTCATAAATTGATGTTATTGCTATGAGAATGTGTGTTTTGGCCTTAAATTGATTATGACTTGATGATATGAGTTATTTGGCTATTCTCATGTGATTGATGATATTGTGTTAGAGCAAAATTTGATTTGAATCTAGAGAACCATGAACTTGACCTTAGGGTGATAAGGAGGATAGTGGATCATTACTTGGATTTAGTGATTTGGTGATTTCTTAAAATAAATAAAGTTGGAATACCTTGGTTGTTCTCGGGTAAGCTAGGACAGAACACTTGTCTCACTTTGAAAAATCAAAAATAACACTTTTACTACTTGAAAAATTTCATATAAGATACCATTAGAAACCTCTTCGAGTCTAGATAATGATAGAATCACGAATCACCCGAAAACAAATAGGGAAATGGTAGAAAAATGCATTAGAACAAAACCTGCCATTTCAGCTCAAATAGGGAAAGTCTCTGCCCTAACCCTAAGTTCAAAAATTCATAACTAGACATCCACATACCCAAAAAAATCCACAAAACACACCATTTGAAACCTTGTTGAGTGTAGTTATCATTAGAATCAAGAATCATCTGAATCCATGAAGGAAAAAACCTAGAAACACCGTTTAATCCAAATATGTCAGTTTTCCTGGGTAGCAGGGGATGCACTGGAACGGGTCCTAACGTTTTCCCTAACTTCAACTTGTTGGAAACTACTCATTTCTTCACCAAATTGAACCCAAAAATATAGTTTAGAAACCTTGTTAAGTGTAGATAACAATAGGCTTAAGAATTTTTAAAATTCGTAAAGGAATCAACCCAGAATATTTTGTAAACTCAAACATATCCGGTTGATTTGGGAGTTCGGCAGATTTTTATATCAATTTTAAAAATTTATAACTAAAGTTTTACTCGTCAGATTTTCAACATAAAATCACCTTTGAAAAGCTTGTCGAGTCTAGATAGTTGTAGAACTAAATTTTCAATTTTAACTCATCAAATTGTATTTTTAAGATAGCTTGAAAAATTACTGCCGCCCAAAATTTTCTCAAACTTGAGATGTTTGGTGATTTCTTAAAACCATCTTTAAAAATCATCCCCTAAACCTCTTAAATCTAATATGATGATGCAATTAGAATTCCTATACCCATATCCGCATTTCTTGACTTCCATGTCTCTATTATTAGAATTCGATGTTGATTATTGATTTTTTGAATGCTCCACAAATGAAAAACCTTAATGCATGAGTGTTGGGTCCCGAGAACCTCAAGGGGGAATTGGATGGGCGTTACAACATGTCGGCCTATCCCTTGAGACTTCTCTAACGTTGAGGTATCTAGGAGCGAACTTGGAGGTATGTTTTCAAATAGTTATGCTCGGTACGCGGCCGACCGTGCCTATTGCTTAGTGGCTTGTCTCGGGCGGCCACCCGAGAGGCAAAATGGAGGGAAGAGGCTAATAATGTTTGAAGATATAAAGGTGACAGATCCATCAAATACTAGTTCAGCCTAAATGTTGTTTTTGACATTCATGATACGGTTTGATTCTCCGAGCTCACAATTGCATTAAATTATCAACTTTGATATAAATGTCATCATTTAGCATGATATCTTTTATTGATTCATTGAGTCATAATCCTTGATTTCCCCTTATGATTTTTACTAAGTCTCTCAACTTACTTTAAATCGTTTTGAAATATGTAGATGAGTAATTCGAAATTAAGGCTGTGTTTTCCTATTTTATTCGTTGTGGATGATTACGAGAGACGCCGAAGTATTGAATTCTCCGTCTACGTCCACTTTATTGTATCGAGAGCTCCGGGAGGGTGGTTTCTTTTTACGAGCACCTATACGTATGGCGAGGTCGTGACCTATATTACTGCGGAGCCTCTAGATTAGTTTTTTTTTTAGTATTTTGGGTTGTATTTTCGTAGACTTAACTTTATGGCTAGTGTGTCTTAAGATGTAAATTATAGTGTGATTGTAAGATAGGGTTAGTATCTTGTGAAACTAGAATTTTGTACATGATATAAATTATAGCGTAGTTAAGTTTTATGAAACTTATGTTTGAGTATTAACGGTTGTTCTTGCACGAGAAATGAACATAGTATGTCGTTTGAATATTAAAATAAACTTTATACAAATATTTGAACTAAGTTCTATCAAGAAATTAAAGGGAATTTTCATGGAAAAGTTTAAAATAAACTTTATCGAAATAATTAAAAATAAGTTTTATAGAATTGATTGAAATTAAGTTTTATTGAAATATTCAATATGAATTTTATGGGAATATTTAAAATGAGTTTCATAAGAATGAATATATTTAAGATGAATTAGATTTAATATATTTGAAATAAGTTTTTCTTTTAATGTGTTCGTGTTGATTTTAGTGTTTAGTAAAACTATGCCTATTATCGATTGTGAGTAATGTCCCGAAAATTAGGGCGGAAGTGCACTGGGACCTCGGGGTGCGGCACCTTCTTAGTGCACCAATTCTATCTAACATATATACATATCCATATTTATCTTCAGAACTTTTCAAAATTTCTAATAAAATTAATATAAACATAGAGAATTTAGCAAAATACTTCAAAAGCAAATATTAATGGCGCTAATATAAAAACACGAAATGTGAAGCAAAGTACCCACAAACATGAAAATATATTAAAAAAGTTTGAAAAATTAGATTATAATTAAGTAATTAATCAATAAGTTAAACACATGCATTTGGAAATTGGATGGTTAACTTATTATATACCCTAAAATCAATTTCAAAAAGTATAACTTCAGCTTTAAAAAGTATAATCAAAATTAACCTCAAAAATCAATTTTAGAAAGTATAACTTTAGGTTTGGTTTAACAGAACTTGGGTAAAAGTAGATCACAATTTGTCCTTTGTTCTTTCAAAACATAAATCTAATTTGAACTCCTAATGTTATTGAGAATATACAATCACATTATTAATTAATATCTATTTATGTCATTGCACTACGTAATTGCAATATACATACATTTATATATACATACATACATACATGTTCCATACATTTATATATAAAGAGTATCATGTGTTGAGTGCAAAAATAAAAAATCAAAAACCCAAGAATGGGACTTGAACCATATTCCACACATCTAAAATCTCATGAGAAGAAGAATAAAAATATCAACTTAATCTAAACATACTGAAGCATGAAGTGTTTGGAAAAACTTATAATCATATAAGATATTTTGTATCACTAATAACTAAATTAAAATGGCATACTAACAACAGCAGCAATAAATCAAGACATTAAAACAAATACTAGATATGAATATTGAAATTAAAAAAAAAAAAGAACAACTCACATACTTCAAGCTGTGGGGTTGGGGCGGACGAGGCAGGGGATGAGCAGTGGCGGTGATGAACGCTTCTGAGGGTGGGCAGCGATAGTGAGATATAGGTGTGGAAGAAGAAAAAAGAAAAAAGAAAAAAAAATGGAAGATGGAAAGGTGACGACAGGGGGCGGAGCGGTGGAAGGGGGGGGAGGGCAATGGCGGGGGTTGGTGTTGTGGTTAGGGAGAACAAAGAAGAAAATGAAATGGGAGACCAAAGAAGGGCTGGCAGGAGTTAATGCCATTTACTCACATTTCGACGAATGGGATTCATCGGAAAATAAAAAAAAATTTGAAAAAACATTTCGATGGATGGAACTAACAGAAAATCAAAAAACAAATCTGGAAAAAAAATATTAAAAACATTTGGACTGCCATGATCCGTCGAAAAAAATAAAAAAAATTAAAAATTTAAAAAATAAAAAATTCGACAGCAATATTTGTCAGATCGTTTTTGAAAAATTTTAAAAAATAGAAATAAAGAGAAAACTTTTTGATTGATTTTCCAATCGACTACATAAATACATAAAGGAAAAAAAATTAAAAAATTCAGTTTTTAACGGAATATCTGTCGAGAAATTATTTTTTAAAATTTTGGTAATCCATCACAATCTGTTGAAAAGTCCGTCGGAATTTTTTGGCAAATGTTGTCCATCGGATTTTTTAACTTTTCTAGCAGTAGAGGTCCTTCATGAAATCAGTCAATTGAATAGTGATTCGAAAACCTATGAGAAAGCCATGTTAGTCGTAGATTCGAAACATTGGCAACAAGCAACGCAATCTGAAATGGATTCGATATACTCTAATAAGGTATGGACCTTAATTGATTCACTAGAGGGTATGGTACCCATTAGTTGGAAATGGATCTTTGACTAGAAGCTAGGAGTCAATGGAGAGATCGTGACCTATAAAGCAAGATTAGTTGCTAAAAGATATACCCAGAGGCCGGGTATAGATTTTGAGCAAACCTTCCTGCCGGTTGCAATGCCTAAATCTATTAGGATTTTGCTTGCCATATCCCCATATTATGACCATAAAATATAGCAAATGGATGTGAAAACCGCTTTTCTCAATGGAGACCTTGATAAAGAAATTTACATAGAGCAATCAGAGGGTTTCACGTCCAGTAAGAGCAAGCAAAAATTATCCACACTCCAAAGATCCATTTATAGACTTAAACAAGCATCTCGAAGTTGGAATATACGTTTTGATGAGATGGTCAAAGGGTTTGGCTTCATAAAACATTTGCATAAACTATGTGTGTGTAAGAAAGTTAGTGGGAGTACGGTGCAGTTTTTGGTACTTTATGTAGATGATCCTACTAATTGGGAATGAGTTAGGAGTGTCAGAATATACTAAGGCATAATTGTCCACATAATTCTTTATGAAGGATTTGCGAGAAGCATCTTTTTGTATTGAGAATATGGATCTATACAGATAAATCGAAAAGATTATTGGGGCTCTCCCAAAGTGTGTACATAAATAAGATACTAAAGAGGTTTAGTATGAGTAAATCTAAGAGGGAATTCATTCCCGTGAGACACATTCTTTGTCTCTCTAAGTCAATGGCTCCAAAGACTAATGAAGAGAGAATAAAGATATCCAAAGTACTCTATGCGTTTGCAATAGGAAGCATAATGTACACTATGCTATGTACGCAACTGGATGTAGCACACCTCTCAGTGTCACGAGCCACTACTAAGCCGACCCAGGTGAAAAGCACTAGACTGCCCTGAAAGCAATTCTTAAGTACTTGATAGAGACTAAAGAATTGTTCTTGGTTTATGGTTAAGAGGAATTGAAACCCGAAGGATTCATAGATTTTAGTTTCCAGTCGAATGTGGATGACTCTAAATCCATGTTTGGGTACATATTTTGCTTGAATTGAGGAGCAGTGAGTTAGAAGAGTTCCAAATAGAGCGCAACTGTAGATTTAATCATCGAAGCAGAATACATTGCCACATCAAATGAATCAAAGGAAGGTGTTTGAATGAAAAACTTTATTCAAGAGTTGGATGTAGTACTTAGCATCGTCGACCCAGTTGCTATCTCCTGTGAAAACAACGGAGCCATTGCACAAGCAAAAGAGACAAGATCTCATCAGCGGTCCAAACACATACTAAGGCATTATCATTTGATCAGGGAGATCATTAATAGAGGTGACAAACAAGTGGAACGGATTGCCTTGAAAGAGAACAAAGCAGATCCACTAACTAAAACCCTAACGCAAATGGTCTTTGAGAGACGCCATGAGAAGATAGACCTAAAGACTATGGAGAATTGGATTTAGGGCAAGTCGTAGATTGTTAGAGTAGTGCCCCACAACCAATTAGATTTTGGCTTGTAATACTCTTGTAAAACAAGCTATTTCATCAATATTATTTGTTATGGTCATCTTTCTCTCTTGCATTATTTCTCATATCATCTACAAATGCATTTGGATGAAGTACCCTACATTACACAAAGTTATAGGATATGGTGCCGCTAATGGTTAGACCATCATGAAATATATCTCTTTGGTCATAATCTTAAAATATTCCAAGTTATAGAATTTATGACACAAGGACAACATAGATTCAGATAGACTTGCATCAATGTAGTATTATCTCAAAAGGGGTTTTGAGAATTCTCACTGTTTCATGGGAGAATGATAAAAGTTATCAGTACGCGTTCACGGGTGCTTGTTAAAAAAACAAGTTCACTAAACACTCACCATGAGAAATCTATAGGATAGCCCAAAAGGCATGTCAGCAATGAAAATTTCTCCAAACTTACGATTCCTTTGACTTGACGGTTCATAGTCACCCTATATATCAGTACTTAAGCTTTTATTTTTCACCTGAATCCTTAGTGACTCTTTCAGGTGAATTTTAGGGTTTAAGTGATTCATGCGTAGAGGTTTGTAAAATCCAAAAGAGGATCCGCTTACTCATTTCGTAAAGTGAGATGATCTCCTGTGTTATCTATGATAAATTAATTCAACGAAAATTCTTGCACAAGGTAGTGTGACTATGCAGAAAGAAGTTTCCAAGGAGTTTAATGGTCACAAATGGAATCAGTTATTAAGAATAGATTCATAGCTATTTGAGTTATTAGGGTGCCGATTAATATCTTGACCCTAGACTCGAATCGAGAGATGGAAAACGAAAGGAACATAATTACATGGCACTCATAGAGCGGATAAAGGATCACACTAAAAATTAATTCACCAAGTGATTGGGCTCTTAGGCACATGACTAGCCATTGTCTGTGGAGATTGGGTACTCCAAGAATTAATAAAGATTACTTCTCAAGGGGAGTGGTTAATTAAAAGAGTTTAATTAACCAGAACAATAATTATTATTATTCATAAATTAGATCATAATAATTGATCATAAGTTCATGTCTAATTAATTGATAGACCTTTAGAGTCACACACAAAATTCAAGTAGCCAAACAGGTTTGTGAGTTTTCAAAGATTTTATTTATAGAGATAAATAAAAATTGCAAAGGCTATTTTGAAATAGTGGATAATTTGGGCAATATTATATTTATTAGATAAATACAATAGAAATTCAATTTAAAGAGTTAAATTGAATAAGTTAAAATTAAATGCATGACTAATTTTGACTATTTGATGCTCAAAGTCAAATGTCAACTAATTTGGAATTAAGTTGACCAAGCTAATTAATTTAGGTTAGCATTAACCCACATGGATTAATTAGATGCCCAAATGACAGATAAATGAAGATTATATGAGAAGGAAATCACATTTAGATGCACATTCAAAAGTTGAATTTGAAATTAATTTAGAATTAATTTC
>JACFYI010002720.1:203731-218830 GCA_014898755.1 Handroanthus guayacan
ACTCAAATACCTGTTACAATAACAAATATAAATATTATTGTGGAATTACAATACTGAATTATAACAATATCCTAATCTGTAAATCATTACTATTTCAGCCGTTATACTTTTCAAACGATCCTTGGCATCGTGCACTTTGTTGGGCAGCTTGCATTCTTCCCACCGGTATAGCCGAGGAAATTCAATCAACTTTTGGCCTGTTTCCAATGATGGGACGCGTTCATAAAGCCATGCCTGTCATTCATAAATAAATTGTTATACGTAGCCAAATATAAATATAAGTAATATAATCATTCAAATCAAACTCACTTACCATTAACCCAACAATGCAGCCGTCGAGGTATTTCTTCCGATTCCCTCCTGCCCCGACACACTTCCTTATCTCTTGGACGAGGAATGAGTGTGCAGCAATACCCCATGCAAACTCTCCTAGATTTGATAAATCGTCCAAGTAGGGCAGGAGGAATCCAGGGATCCAATAATTTGAAGTAGGAAATAAAAAATAATTAAAAACTAACAACATATACAACCTACAAAAGTTATTTATATCCTTTGCACTGTCTTTATTTGCAAGCTCATCTAATTTGTTAACTATATTTTTTCGATTCAAATTTTGAAGTTTTCCCAAAAAGAGTCTCTCCATTGTTCTAAACTTCATTTTCAAGTTAACATCAACAGGTTGCCCCCTAGTTGGCAACCCCAAAATAATTGAGAACTCGGAAAGAGTAAAAGAAACTTCCACACCTCTCGTAAAGGCAAAGAAGATGTTTCTCTCTTAGAACCTTCTGATGATAGCTGGAAGGTGACATAAGCTCATGGGTAAAGAGGGTATTTCTTTGTAAATTGCGAATGGGGTTTTCTCCAATGCCTCTCGGTGTTTTGTACCCATTTTAGATTCTAGATTCTTCATTGTGTTGTGCAAGAATATTGGGGAGCAACGTGATGAAATTTCTGCCATTCCTGTCTTCAAATGTATAAAAATTTAATATATACTACAATGCAAATATAAGTGCAAAATCGAGTTTCAAATGCCTAACATGACGTAATAATCTTCTGTACTTCACTCAAGTATATATCCAAAATTATTTAAGCAGGAAATGCAGACATTGCAAGTACTAAAATGGGATAACGTCTAAAATCTCACTGCAGTCCACATATATGTAAATGCAAAATGGACTTTCAAATACCTAATATTACGTACATTGCGTATAAATTACAGTTTTTCCTCACCTAAAAATTCTTTTGAAGCATAAACCGAGTCAAATTAACAAAATGCATAACATTTCAAGTTTGTCATGCCTAACAGTTCAAGTTCAAAATTACATCTTGATCAGAAAATCTCACTACATTGCAAATATAAGCTCAATTGATGGAAAAATCGAGAAAAAATTACCTAAAAATTTCAAGTTTCACTGCAAATCGAACGAACACCCTTTGATTTGGTTTCACAGTCAAAATGAAAGCAGGTTTTCTTCTCGAACGGAGGCACGAAAAAACACAAGCATTGTTGTCTTCACCAACACAATAACACAAGAAGTTACCGGGGGTGTTCTTCTTTTTTATTTTTTTGGCTTTATTCTTATTTTGATGAACCAAGAACCAGGGTGATCGCTTCTTCCTCAGGGGAGAATGTGACCAGGGGCCAGAATTTCAGCCTTTTTTTTGTTTTGTTTTTTTTTACCCAATTTTCCAGACAAGTTCTATGTTTTTGGCGTTAGGCAAGAATCATTTTGGTTTTCGTTTTAAGGAAGAAAACGTATTTCAGACTTTGAGAGAAGGTGTCAAAGTACGAAAAGAGAGCTGAAAAAAATATTTAAAATATCACCGATTGATCAGCGACAAAAACATCCTTCGCTGATACTTTTACAACATGAGCGACGCCTCAGCGACCACAATGTCCATCATTGCTGCTATCTTCACACACAACGAGAGTTCAGCAACTAAAGCATCCCTCGTTTACATAATTACCCCAATCGGTGACAAAACAGCGACCAACTTCGTACCTCGTTGATATCCTCTCCACACTCAGCGATGCAACAGCGAAACATCAGCGACAATATTTCAGCTATAGCTCATCTAGTCGCTGATCCGTCTCTGATACATCACTACATTTTTTAAAAATTGAAACATCTCTTTTTGTACCCTGGTATCGACGAAAACTCAATTCCTCGCTATGTGCTCGCTGATTAGCGACGAAGTTGTGATGAAATATTTTCATCGCTACATTCCGTAGCTGAACTGAAATTTTCTTGTAGTGATCCTGAGCACGTGGATCGGCTGTGCTCTCTGATTGATTGACTTCCTCGAGAGTTGGAGGGATAAAGTTGAAATGTATATGTTGAAGATATAAGGGTGATAGACCTACCAAATAGTTTATTTCAGCCAAATGACTCGAATGTGTTAAAAGTTTTCTGATATATGATTGTATTGATCATCATGATTATTCTAAATTACTTTCCAAATCACATTCTTATCTGGTCGTTAATATGCTTATTTCCTTGAATCTCTTATTCTTGTTTTCCTGCTATAAGTTTTACTGGATCAGTGGACTCATAACTCTATACTACCATGTAGGTCCGAGAGATTTGATGAATGAATGAATGAAGTGCTATGATAGATTGTTATAGTTTGCTTTGGGATTGTAATCTCTATTGCATTTTGGGTTTAATCTAGGACTTGTTGGGACTCATGGAATTCTAGAATGTATAGACCTATGACTTGTAATCTCTAAGTTAGACACGTTATGTATTTTTGAAATGTTTGGACATGTAATGATATTTCTCTTCCTTTGGGAATTCGAGGATGAATTACTATGTTGTTGTGAATTTCTGAATATGGTTTTAGATTGTATTGAACACGAGTAGCGCACCTTCTCAGAACTCGGAGCGGAATGCTTCCGGGATTTCGGGGGGCGTTATAGATCACACATAACTATGTCAAGCTCTATGTAACCATCTCTTTAATCATTCTTAAATCACATACATAAGCTAACTTACCAAGAGTTTTGGATGAGAGTCCACAACACAAGAGTCCCCTTAGCAACTGGTTTTTCAGAGAAAGAAAGATGCAAGTGTAAGCTCTTTGAATGGAGAAAATTTCTTAATGTGAAGTGTAGAATTTTTCTGAAATTTTGGTTCCACAATAGGGCTTATTTATAGAGGAAAATTGGGTCAAAAATGCAAGAATCTTTTAGTTGAGGCCCCTCCAAAATAATTACCCAACTTTGTGCTAGCTTAGGGGTGGCTTGTGATGGATGAATGGGATAAAAATCCCATCCAATTATGCAGCTATGGCTGTCGCTACTACTGCTGCAATTTCAGCCTCCATTTTTTTTTTTTGAATTTAAAGATGCTATTTCTTGGTCAACAACAATGGCTAGGGTTTGGGCTAAGGATTTGGGCTTCTTTCATGGGCTTTTGGGCTCATTTTTGGATCGAGATGCGACAAGAAATGAAATATGATTGCTTGAAAAATTTTCGAATGCGTGAAACGTGTTTTGATTTTAAAACGATGCTTGTGATTTTGAAATCGAATAAATTTCTGAAAAACTGACGATTCAAAATTTTATATAGAGAATTCTCGGGATGTTACATACACATACATTTCTATATTGCACATGTAATCATATAAAAAATATTCAATTTCTCCTAAGATTTCATAGGCTTATATCATTTAATACAAGAGATTTCATTTAGATTTTGATAAAACTTATACTATATATATAAATATATTTAGAGCATCTACATATATAGATGTAGGTAGTATCAAGTGTTATTCATGCTTATTTTAAGGGGGCATATGACTATATGTCATCTTTTTTTTGTTTTTTTTGTTTGATAAATAGTAGAAGAGAAATATTATTAGATATATTATAGTTGGTTGGAATTGTTTTAGGAAGAAACTTTTAAGACTTGTAGCCACATTTATAGAAATTTACAATTTCTCTCTTGATTTGGATTTCACTTGACCAATTATAAAAGAGAAAGCTAGAAAAAGAAAAAAAAATTGTATTTAAGTTTTCTTATGATATAAAAATATAGTTTAAGGGTTTGATGATAAGTTTTTGAAATTCAGTAAAACAATTTTTTTTTTCCAAGATAAGAAAATTCAAAGTTGTATAGAGGTAAAATATAGTAAGTGAAATTAGAGAATTTTTTAGGGTATTGCACTCTTTTCACCTTAAAAATGCCCGGTCCCTATATTCTCATCTGTTAATCAAATAGATAAGGATATTTCCTGCACATCTTGTCATTCTATTCCCAAGTAGCCTCCTCGACATTATGATTTCTCCATGTAACTTTAACTTGGAGTATTCTCAGACTCCTACGATCTTGAAATTGACAATCAAGAATACTCAGATGTTGTTCTACGTTGGAAAGATTACTTTTGTAATGACCCAAAAATTTTTCTAATTTTATTTTCAAATTTTCATAACTCAAAACCAAAAATAATTCATCTGACCCATCAAATATTCCGACAATCAAATCTTTCATACATATTCATTTGGCCCGAGAGAATTTATTCAAACCCAAATCAATTCTTCCACTTTTTATTTTCCAAAAGCCCAATTGAATTAAAAAATAAAAATAATAACAATAAATTCCCCAATTGGCCAACCATATCCCCTTAAATTGGGAAAAATATCCTATTTATTTATTAGCAAAATTTTTTTAGAGTTGGCTGCCAAGGTAAGTGCGATTTTGGCTAAAGAGGTTAACCTTTTTGGGACATATAAACATATAATTTCTCAAAATGGTCTCAAAGTTGATCCAGATAAGATAGAGACAGTTCTCAATTGGAAAAGACTGGGGACTATTATTGAGGTGAAAAGTTTTTTGGAATTAGCAGGATATTATCTAAACTTCATTAAGAACTTCTCTAGAATAGCTAGTCCTCTCACCAAGTTAATCCAGAAGGATCGATGATTTGAATGGGACCTACATTGCGAAGAAAGCTTTTAGAATTAAAGAAGAGACTAACTACAGCTCTGTTACTCACTTTTCCTGATGGATTAGAAGAGTTCATTGTATACACAAATGCCTTGAAGGAAGGACTGGGTTGCGTATTAATGTACAGAGGCCGGGTGATTGCGTATGCCTTAAGAGAAATGAAAAATCATGAATAGAACTACCCTACTCGTGATTTGGAATCAGTAGCAATAGTTTTTGCTTTAGCCAAATGGTGCCATTATTTCTATGGAGCCAAAACAGAGGTCTATACAAATCACAAGAGCCTCGAATATATTTCTAGTCAAAAGAATCTAAATTTGAGGCATCGACGGTGGACAGAATTCCTACAACATTAGGACTTCACCATCGCTTATCATCCTGGTAGGGCAAATGTTGCTGTTGATGCCTTAAGTCGAAAGGGAAGACTGACAAATGTAAGTATATACCCTAAATTGTACAGTGAAACATTAAAATCTTAAGAGAAGGATGAATGGGTATAGAAGCTTGAGTCCACAGTGAACACACAAAAAGGATCCAAACTCAGAATTAACGTCATTGGGTTACTTCGGTTTAAAGATAAGGTGTGTGTTCCTACAAGAATGCGTGAAAGAGTATTGACAGCAGCATATCAGACCAAGTAGTCGATACATCTTGGAGGAACAAAGATGTACAAAGGCCTGAAATAGAAGTTTTGTGAGAAGGAATGAAAAGAGATGTGATCGAATATATTCAGAAATGCTTAACTTGCCAATTTGTGAAAAAAAAAAACATCAGAGACCGTCCAAAAATTACAATCTCTCCCAATTCCGAGTTGGAATTAAGATTAGATTATCATGGACTTCAAAATAAGTTTACTTGTGGTAAGAGGAGGACGTGATAATATTTGGGTCAGAGTAGATAGACTTACTAAGTCTGCACACTTTGTGCCTATCAAAACCCAATACAATGTCAAGAAGCTCGTCGAGATCTATACTAAGAAAATCATTCGGCTGCAACTTTGATAGAGATCCAAAGTTTATGGCAAGATTAGGGAAGAGCATACAAGGGTATATGAGGACAAAACTATGGTTCAGCACTGCGGCTTACCCTCAGATTGATGGCCAATCAGAAAAAGTGATTCAAATATTAGAATATATGCTACCAACCTGTGTCCTGAATTTCCCAGGAAACTGGGATAGGTATCTAACCTTAGTAGAGTTTGCCTATAACAACAGTTATCAAGCTTTAATTCAGATAGCGCCGTACAAAGCCCATATTGGCAAGAAATACATATTGCCTCTGCGCTGGGATTTGGAAGAGACAAAAAGTATTTTGTAGATAGAGAAGGCCGAACTATGACATGAAATGATATAAGAGTCAATTGAAAAAATTCACATTATGAAGGAGAACATGAAAGTGGCTCAAGATCACCAAAAAAGATACGCCAACAAGCGATGAAAGGATTTGGAGTTTAACATTGGAGGTCGAGTGTTCTTGGAAATCACTCCACAAAGGGAAATTCAAAGGATGGGAAAGAGTGGAAAGTTGACCCCAAGGTATTCAAGATCTTTCAAAATTATCGAATGTATTGGTCCAGTAGCATATAGGATAGACCTACCACCAAATCTCACAAGAATTCATGACGTCTTCCACGTATCCTAATTATAGAATATCATCCACGTCCTTCGCATACATATTTCTATCCAGAGTGATCTCTCATATGTGGAACAGTCTATAGGTATCCTAGGAAACTAGGTCCGAGAACTTAGAAATCGAAGGATACCCCAAGTTAAAGTCCTCTAGAGAAGCCAAAAAGTTGAAAAGGCCACTTGGGAGCATGAGGATGAAATACAGAAGATATATCCTCACTTATTTGAACAATATGTATGAATCTGGAGACTAGATTCATTCTAGGAGGGGAGAATGTAATGATTCGAAAGTTACTCTAATTTTATTCTCAAATTTCCATAACTCAAAACCAAAAATAATTCATCTCATCCATCAAAATTTTCTTACAATCAAATATTTCATACACATTCATTTGCCTCAAGAGAATTTATTCAAACCCAAAGCAATTCTTCCATTTTTATTTTCCAAAAGCCTAATTGAATTAAAAAAAAAAAACCAAGAAATTCTCCAATTGGCCAGCCATATCCCTATAAATTGGGGAAAATATCTTATTTATTTATTAGCAAAATTTCTTAGCCTAGTAATTTAAAACGTGAGAGGAAAATCATAAGCCTCCATCAAAATGTGACACATCCAATGCCCAAGAACTTTTTACAATTGCAAAAGCCCCCAATCTTCAACTACAAATGTGTTATTTTAGCTCTTGCAAATACTATATTTTGCTCACTACTCTTGGAAGATTACCACCTATCTCCATCTTCTTCTCCTCCAAATCTCTTCTCCTTCTTATCCTCTTTTCCACATTACATTTCAAGGGAAACACTTCTATTTTTCACTCTTTCCCATCCTTTGAATTTCCTTTTGTGGAGATTTAGGAGGTTTTTTGGATGAGGTTCCCCCTTTCCCTAGTTGGACAACAAGATAAGGTCACCTGACTTTTTTACTAGGTTGTAAAAATTTTGAGGTAAAAATATTAAAATTTTTTATCCCTTTTTATATGGCTCATAACTGGCCATATTTAGTAAATTTTCTTAAATCTTTTTGTTACTTTAAAAATGGAATTTTGTGGTGAAAAATTTGGGGTGTAAAATATAAAGTATGAAATTTTTAAGGGTTTGAAAATAAAATTTGAAATTGGGTATTGAAAACTATTCCGTATGTACGATAAAATGGTAGGGTAATATTTTCTTGAAACTTTAAGGATGAAAATTAAAATTTAAAGATGACAATTAAACATGAAAATTTAAGGGTGAAAATTAAAGATGAGAATTAAGGGTGAAAATTTAAAGAATGGAATTAGAGAAATTTTACGGGGTATTACACTTACACTTGAATTAAATCATGAATCTTAACTTCAATTATCAAATGAATCAAAATTAGAAGATCTAAATCAAAAAAGTATGAACTAGCTTGGATACCATTGAAATTGGTTGAATGGCTGAAAATAAAGCATAAGCAAGTGCAATGGAAATTCAAAAGTTTTACTAAATGAAATTAAATATATGATCACATCATAGCAAATGCCATTCAAGGATCTTCATCATATTTTGATTTAGATTTAGATTTAGAGAGGAACGAGCAATTTCAAATTACCATTAGTCTTCCAATTGATGAAAATAATGTCAATTGCTCCAAAACAATTCTTAAACTCTGATTGTTCCTCACTAATGGATCTACAATCTCGAATTGGTGATATCTTGAGTTTTTCAAAATCACCAACAATATTCAAATAGATCTTCAATTAAATCTTCAATCCTCCAGCTCCAAAGTAGATAGATCTGTTAGAGTAGTGCCCCACAGTCAATTAAATTTTGGCTTGTAATCTACTCTAATTAATACATTCTTTTAAATCGATATTATTTGTTATGGCCATCTTCATCTCTTGCATTATTTTCTCACATTATCTATGAACACATTTGGATGAAGTCCTCTAGATTACACAAGACTATGGGACATGGTGGTACTAATTATTAGGCCATCATGAAATATGTCTCTATGATCGTAAATCTTAAAATATTCCAAATCATAGAATTTATTGTACGAGGACATCATAAATTCGGATAGACTTGCCTCAACGTAGTATTATCTCAAAAGAAGTTTTGAGAATTCTCCTCATTTCATGGAAGAACGATATAAGTTACGGTATACATTCATGGATACGTGTTAGAAGAACAAGTTCACTGAAGACTCACCATGAAAAATCCATAAGATAGCCCAAAAGGCCTGTCAGTAATGGATATTTCTCTAAGCTTACGATAGTGCATGTAATTAGTCCTTTGACTTAAGGTGTGACAACCCGAAATTTTTCCTAATTTAGTTTTAAAGTGAGAAAATTTATCTAATTAAGTTCTTGGGCAAATATTTCCCTAATTTGATCCTTGGACTCTCAATTTTCAATCGATAGGTATTTTAAAATGTTTTTGAGAAAAATCCTAATCGGTACCCGATTTTTCACCGATTTGAGATTTTTCTCCCAACTAAAAGTATTTTATCATTTTCGAGAAAATTATTATACACATTATTTTAGACTAAAGAAATAAGTTTTAGTTCAAATTTATAGCCAAAATCTATAGACTAAAATTTACCTTAATATACTAGACATTATACATTAAAGTGAGCTACCAATAAAATCAAATACTTACATATATATACCTATATATATACACACAGTTACACACACATTTTTTTAGCAAACACATCCTCAAAGTAGCTTAGATATTTCATTTTTATATGCCAAAATTAAGTGTCAACCAAGCTTAAGACATAATTGACCTACTAAGCTAGTATCCATAGAAAATGGACACTTAGCACCAATTTAAAAATACCCAATGTATCCTAACACTCTTTCTACAAAATGGATAACAAAATTTCAGAAATTCTTGCATCATTTTCGTGCAAGAGAAGAAGAAAAAAGGGAGAAAAGAGAAAGAAAGGAAAAAAGAGAAAGAGAGAAGAAAAACAATTGCAACATCAACTCCTTTTATTTTATCTTCTATTCCAAGAGAATTTTTACTTCCAACTATCAATATCAATTTAGAATTAACTCAAGGAAGGGGAGAGGAAGGTTGTTCACTTGGTAAGATAGAAATTTAGTTGTTATATGTTGTGTTTTCTACATAGGTGTAGAATACGGTATGACAACTTATAATTTTGATTCCGTAGGTTGTGTTGAGGTGTGAACCACTACTAGCAACTTTTGGATTGGCTTATAAGGCAAGGATCATAGCTATTCCCTCTCTTAAATATTTGCTATGGATTGGAATTTATGTTGGTTTATTTCACTTCTTGTACCGATTGAATTGTCTTGTTTAAATTTCATTGAAATTTCTTATTTTGGGACACCTATTTCTATTGAACTCTTGGCTCAATTTTATGCTATTATTCTCTTGATCATATTGGAGACTTAATGGAGTAGAAATCATGGACAAAAAAGGACTAAAACAACTTGATAGTTTGAAAACACAAAAATTGGTATTTTTGCCAAAATTTCTTCAAAACTTAAAAATTAAAAATCTCAATGATAGCTAGAATAAACTAATGCTAATTTTTACATTTTTGAGGTCTGATATGTTAAGGAACTTATACAAAAAAAAAAAAAAACAAAAAAAAGGAAAATTTCACTGTTCATAGGCACTGTTCACCTAGCGCGACCGCGCCCATTTTTGCGCTCGGATGTGCCCGGGACAACGGCCGTGGATGCTTTTCTGCACGTCCGCGCCCACTTTGGTACGCGGTGGCGCCCAATCCAGAACATTTTAAAGCTTAATTTTGATCCGTTTTGCCATTTTTCGTCCGTTTTTCACTCCGTTAAGCTCTCCTAATTCCGCATATATAATCTATGTGCCCTGATTTTGATTCGAATCGATTGCTAATGTCCGAATCTTGTTTGAACTTCGAATATTCCAACTCGATTCATTGTTTGAATCTATCGATCATTTGAATTCCTGCCTCGATAGGATTATATGCTTGAATATATTCCGTTCACTTTGAACAAGTCCAAAATTTATTTCGAAATCTCTTGTTAAATTCTTGGCTATATAAATTCTTGCCCGACATGGCTAAAAGTTTGAATATGTTTTGTTCGTTTTGAAATTTGTGCCCAAATGGGACTATATGTTTGAAAATACCATGTTCATTCTGAACCTATACGTATGTTTGATAAGTTAGGCCCTAGGAATTCTCAGAGGGATTTGATTGGGCAATACCGGATCGATGATCAAAATCCTTGGGGATTCCTGTATATTGGGTAGTTCGGAGGGATCCTGGAGGTAGGATTCCAAAGAGCTGCTCTTGAGACTCGTGGTCGATCGTGCTGCGGCGGCTGTGTCTCAAGTATGTATGACTCTCCTTGAGCGATGCTCAAAGTTGTAAGAGAGGGATAAGGATATATGTATGTTGTATGTTGAAGTTATAAGGGTGAAGATCCACTAAATAATTGCTTCAGCCTTATATGTTTGACATGAATGTGATCAAGTTTATAAGTTATCCATTCGCATTGTTCGTTCTGAATAATTTGTTATCTGTCTATATTGTTCATTCTGAATAAATCTATTTTGATATCACATTCATGGTTTACTCTTGCTACAACTCTTGCTTAGATCTTATACTCTTCATCCGGTGCTATGATTTTTACCGGGTCAGTGGACTCATGATTCTATTATTTATCAGGTAGGGAATTAACGGCTGGAGCATCGGAAGTTTGATAGCTTTAGATTAGAATGCTTACTACATGTTCAATCTTAGTATTTGTATTTTGTTGGTTGAAACATTTTAGTATGTGGGTAAGGACGATATTGTGAGTTTCTGTCATGTATTTTAGTAAGTTGTTTCTTTTGGATGTTAAGTTAGAATTTTGGAAACATTTGGGCTTGTAAATTAAGTTAAGCTCCGGCTTCTATGTAAATAATATGATATGAATTTACCTGTTGTGGTTTTAGTTAGATCCATTTTCATTGAGTAGCGTTTCGAACCTAGGGGCGGGTGCTATAGGATCCCGGGGCGTTACATGAGGATTCATGGTGATGGTATGCATGGGTGCTTAACCTTTTATTTTTCTCCTGATTACTTAGGGAATCTTCGTGTGGATTTTTAGGTTTAAGTGACTCATGCGTAGAGGTTTGTGAAATCCAAGAGAGGATCTGTTAACTCATTTCGTAGAGTGAGATGATCTCCTATGCTATCTATGATGAATTGATTCAAAGAAAATTATTGCACAAGGTGGTGTGACTAAATGGCAAAGAGTTTCCAAGAAGTTTAATGGTCATAAATGGAATCAATCATTAAAAATAGATTCATAGCTATTTGAGTTATTAAGGTGCCGATTAATATTTTGGCCTTAGACTCCAATCGAGAGATAGAAAACAGAAGGACTGTAATTACATAGTTCTTGTAGAGCAGATAAAAGAATCGCATCGAAAATTAATTCACCAAATGGTTGGGCTCCTAGGCACATGACTAGTTGTCTATGGAGATTAAGTACTCCGAGAATTAATAGAGATTAACTCTTAAAGGAGAGGTTAATTAAAAAAGTTTCGTAAATTAGAATAATAATCATTATTATTCATAAATTAAATCATGATAGTTGTTCATGGCCCAAGTCTAGTTAATTGGTGGACCTTTGGCGCCACATGCAAAGCCGGAGTAGCCAAATGACTTTGTAAGTTTTTTGAGATATTATTTATACAGATAAATAAAATTAACAAAACTATTTTTGAAATAGTCTACAATTTGGGCAATATTATATTTATTGGATAAACATAATTTGAATTCTATTTAAAGAGTTAAATTGAAGAAATCAAAATTGAAGCCATGATTGATTTTGACTATTTTATGATCAAAGTCCAAGGTCAACTAATTTGGAATTAAGTTGGCCAAGCTAATTAATTTGGATTAGTATTAAACTAAAGAGTTAATTTAAGCAAACCCGCATGGATTAATTAGATGCCCGAATGAGTTATAAATGAAGATTAAATGAGAGGAAAATTACATTTAGATGCACATTTAAAAGTTGAATTTGAAATTAATTTCATTTGAATTTGTTTATATGGTAAAGCATGCATAAAAAAATGTGATGTGGGGGACTTTGAATACCCCCAATTGCCCCCACTTTAGTCTTCAAAAATATCTTCTCATTTTCAAGTATTCAAATTCTTTTTAAATTCCCTCCAATAACTTTCCCATCTTCTAGTTCTATTTTTCTAGTCAATAGATTAGAAGATTTTTGGTTTACTTGGTGTGTGGATGTAATGCCCCGGGATCCTAGGGCATCCGCCCTAGGTCCGGATCGCTACCCATATGTAGGGAACTAAACTAAGTCCAAACAAAATCTCAAAACATATTCCATTGCTTGCAATTCATATCATTCTTTATATTACATACCCATATTCAAAATGGATCTAAGCTAAAGCAAGCATCAAAATATTCCAAATTATAATATGCAAATAAGCAAACAAGACTAGATCATAAGCTAAGCTTCCAAATGCCAATTTCTTGGACCTGAAATCAATTCCCTACATGGTAATTAATGAAATCATGAGTCCACCGACCCAGTAAGATTATGGCATAAGAGAGGAGTATGGGAGTAACAAATGAATAAGCCAATTGAATAAATTCATAAGCATATGAAAGAACTCATCGTTACTTCATGAACATGTGAGAGCCCACTATAATCCAAAATACAAAGTTTTAATATAACCAATAACCATATATGATCAAGTGACTACAAAATTCATTTATTCATGAAGGAAATCAATATAGGCAGAAACAAATTTTTGGTGGATTTGTCACCCTTATAACACCAATTATATAAACTATATGTAATAACATATGGAAGCCTCGTCCCTCCAAATTTTAACTTCCTCGAGAGGCCACCCAAGGAGAACCAAATATAATTAAGGAATAGTCGCCTTAGCATGGTCGACCACAATCCTTAGGACTAGCTTCCTTGGCATCCTACCTCCAGGCTACCTCGGAACTATCCAATTGGGAAAGGCCAACCAGGGGACCCACCGCAGTCCAATACCGACCTACTGTCCCTCCTGAACCTCCCCAGGCCCATTATAAATGCATATTGGTTTAAGATAAGCAAACGTATAGGGATGTACCAATTCAATATGGATTCGAATTCGAATAGCAATCAATTCAATAATGATTTGGATTGAACTTCGAACTTAGGAAACAATTATTTTTGAAGTCTTAAAACATTTTAAAGAAGTTAAACATAAACTTAGAATAGTTAAACGAAGTCAAAAATCAAAAAATTGGTCACTGGAATGGCGCTTAGGCGCTCGTTTGGCGCTGGAGTGCCGGAACAGTGAATAAGGCTATTGGAATGAGCACTTGGACGCTCGTTGGGCGCTCCAGCACTCAAATAGTGCCTTAATTCACTGGAATCGGGCACTTGGGAGCGCATTTGGGCACTTCAACGCCCAAAGAGTGGCCGAGGCGACTGACGTTGGGTGTTTGGGCACGCAAATGGGCACTCAAGTGCTCAACGCCCGTAAATTTTTATTTTTATTTTTTGAAAACATTATGATAGTAGAAGGCTAAATGTGAAGAAATTAGACTTAGTTTGTTCTACTCATCATTGAGATTTTAAATTTTTAAGTTCCAAATTCAATTTTCAAATTTTGGGAGAAAAAAGTGTTAGAAATCCCTAAATTCATCTTTTTCTTTGATTCTTATCACAAAATTCTCAAATTTCATATGAAATTACTTTTGAGAGTGAACTTTAACATTCAAGTTTGAAATTAACAAGAGTTTTGTGGGAAAATACATTACAAGTTCATATTTTCATATCATAATCTCATTCTTTCACTTATCTCAAATTTTCTCCTAATATCCAAGAGCTCATAATGGCTTTGAATAAGGAATGATGATGGTCACAAAATCATATTGATCATAGGCAAAGAATGGAATCCACGATCATAGAATTAGCCAACAAATCACATATATTCCATCATCGCAATCAAGATCAAGAATGAAAACTAATAGAGGAATTTTCGAGAATATAACCAAGAAAAGAAAGCCATAAACTTACCTTTGTCCTAAGCTTTAGAGTTGGTGATTTTAGAATCACAAATTCCTATATCCCAAGCTTTTCACCTAGTAATATCAAAGTTCACAAATATCAATCCAAGTTCTTATAAATTCCTAAATCAAAATGATTTCCTATCACTTAACTTACCGAGAACCAAATAGGAGAATGCTTGTTCTCCAAATTTCCCCTTTTGTCTTCTTGAAATCGTAAGTAGTTTGATATTTGTCGAGTGGAAGAAGTGAAAGAAGAGGGAAAAGATAGCTTTTGAAGTGCAAAATGACTTGTCTGCCAAAACCATTTCTATTAATAGATAAGAGAGTAATTTTCAATGGTTGAGATGTTGCCACTTGTCCAGAGATGAGGTATCCTTCATTAAATGTTATATAGATGAAGAAGCAAGGCCCATGGTGATTGGTAGGATTTTGATCTTTTGAAATCCACATAGATTTGTATATATATGTATGTATATTTGATAGATATTTTTGGTGAAGAGGTTGGGCCTAG
>JACFYI010002720.1:220659-263149 GCA_014898755.1 Handroanthus guayacan
TACATTCTAAACCTCCAAGGATTCTTATCTTAGGCTCTGATACCACCTGTAACGTCCCGGGGTCCTAGACCATCCATCCCTAGGTCCGAAATGCTACCCACATGTAGGGAACTAAACTAAATCCAAACAAAATCTCAAAACATATTCTATTGCTTGCAATCCATATCATTCCTTATATTACATACCCATATTCAAAATGGAGGTAAGCTAAAGCAAGCATCAAAATATTCCAAATTACAATATGCAAATAAGCAAACAAGACAAGATCATAAGCTAAGCTTCCAAATGCCAATTTCTTGGACCTGAAATCAATTCCCTGCATGGTAATTAATGAAATCATGAGTCCACTATCTAGTAAGATTATGGCATAAGAAAGGAGTACGGGAGTAACAAATGAATAAGCCAATTAAAAAAATTCATAAGCACATGAAAGAACTCATCATTACTACATGAACATATGAGAGCCCACTATAATCCAAAATACAAAATTTTCATATAACCAATAACCATATATGATCAAGTGGCCGCAAAATTCATTTATTCATGAAGGAAATCAATATATGCCGAAATAAATTTTTGGTAAATCTGTCACCCTTATAACACCAATCATATAAATCATATGTAATAACATATGGAACCCTTGTCCCTCCAAAATTTAGCTTCCTCGAGAGGCTACCCGAGGAGAACCAAATATAATTAAGGAATAGTCGCCGCAGCACGGTCGACCACGATCTTTAGGACTAGCTTCCTTGGCAACCTACTTCCAGGCTATATCGGAACTATCTAATTGGGAAAGGCCTACTAGGGGACCCACCACGGTCTAATACCGCCCTGCTGTCCCTCCTAAACGTCCTCGGGCCCATAATACATGTATGTTGGTTTAAGACAAGTAAACATATAGGGATGTACCAATTCAATATGGATTCGAATTCAAATAGTAATCAATTTAACAATGATTTGGATTGAACCTCGGACTTAGGAAAAAATTATTTTTGAAGTCTTAAAAAATTTTAAACAAGTTAAACATAAACTTGAAATAGTTAAACAAAGTCAAAAATAAAAAATTTGGTCACTGGAATGGGTGCTTGGGTGCTCGTTTGGCGCTCGAGTGCCAGAACAGTGGATAAGGCTATTGGAATGAGCACTTGGGCGCTCTAGCAACGCCCATAATTTTTTTTTTTTTTTGAAAACCTTATGATAGTATAAGGCTAAATGTGAAGAAATTGGACTTAGTTTGTTCTACTCATCATTGAGATTTTAAATTTTTAAGTTCCAAATTCAATTTTCAAATTTTTGGAGAAAAAAGTGTTACAAATCCCTAAATTCATCTTTTCCTTTGATTCTTATCACAAAATTCTCAAATTTCATATGAAATTACTTTTGAGAGTGAACTTTAACATTCAAGTGTGAAATTAACAAGAGTTTTGTGGAAAAATACATTACAAGTCCATATTTTCATATCGTAATTTCATTCTTTCACTTATCTCAAATTTTCTCCTAATGTCCAAGAGCTCATAATGGCATTGAATAAAGAATGATGATGGTCAGAAAATCAGATTGATCATAGGCAAAGAATGGAATCCATGATCATATCATCTTTTCCTTTGATTCTTATCACAAAATTCTCAAATTTCATATGAAATTAATTTTGAGAGTGAACTTTAACATTCAAGTTTGAAATTAACAAGAGTTTTGTGGGAAAATACATTACAAGTCCATATTTTCATATTGTAATCTCATTCTTTCACTTATCTTAAATTTTCTCCTAATGTCCAAGAGCTCATAATGGCATTGAATAAAGAATGATGATGGTCACAAAATCATATTGATCATAGGCAAAGAATGGAATCCATGATCATAGAATTTAGCCAACAAATCACATATGTTCCATCATCACAATAAGATCAAGAATGAAAACTAATAGATAAATTTTCGAGAATATAGCTAAGAAGAGAAAGCCATAAACTTACCTTTGTCCTAAGCTTTAGAGTTGATGATTTTAGAATCACAAATTCCTATATCTCAAGCTTTTCACCTAGTAACATCAAAGTTTACAAATATCAATCCAAGTTCTCATAAATTCCTAAATCAAAATGATTTCCTATCACTTAACTTACCAAGAACCAAATAGGAGAATGCTTGTTCTCCAAATTTCCCCTTTTGTCTTCTTGAAATCTTAAGTAGTTTGATATTTGTTGAGTGGAAAAAGTGGAAGAAGTGGAAGAAGAGGGAGAAGATAGCTTTTGAAGTGCAAAATGACTTGTCTTTCGCAACCATTTCTATTAATAGAGAAGAGAGTAATTTTCAATGGTTGAGATATTGCCACTTGTCAAGAGATGAGGTATCCTTCATTAAATATTGTCTAGATGAAGAAGCAAGGCCCATGGTGTTTGGCAGGATTTTGATCTTCTAAAATCCACATGGATTTGTATATATATGTATGTATAATTGATGGATTTTTTTGGTGAAAAGGTCGGGCCTAGTTTCTCATTGGGCTGAAAATTTTGGGCTATGGTCCAATGATTTATTGGGTTGAAATATTATTTTGGGACGAATTTTATCGAAATAAAATTTTTGGGTAATTAATCGATATATTTTCGTTGTTGAGAGATTTTGAATGGTTGTGAAAGAAGTCATTTTGAAATTATGTAAAGAATTTATATTTTGAAATAAGGATTTCGAAAATATATTTAGGGAAATTTTTGGGTCATTACAGTGGATATCCAAAGAGAGATGTGCCATTGGGTAGTTCCTTTGTGGTGCATCTTTTCCAAATTGTGCTTGAGAATTGAAGAAGAAATCAAAGCTTGAAGATTCAAAGGAGTTTGGAGGTGATCAAGCTCAAAGAGATTATCAAAATGAGGAGGTCTACACTTGCTTTGAAGCTTCAATTTTCAGCCACAGTAGCATTTGTGTTCGGCCAGCTTCATTTTTGTTAAATCAAGGTAGTTTTCTCACTTTAGATATAAAAATTGATGGCCATCAGAGGATTGTTGAAGGATGTTAATCTTATGTTCATGGTGATGAATGTAATTAATGTTGATTTTCACCGCGTTTTATGTTTTTGATGCATATCCTTCGCCTTCAAGTGGTATCCGAGCCAACCTATGGCCTAATTTTTAGATTTGATGATGCATTGATTCATGTGATGGATTATTATGAAATTTGGTGATCTTGATTCAATTTAATGGATTGGAGGTCACCAAATATTGTTTGTGGCTAGGATGTTTACGAATGGTATGATGATGATTGCTAAATTTAGATCTAGCAATTGTTAACTCAATTAGATTGAATTTGACTTGATATTGCATGTTGTATTTAATTCATTAGATTTGGAATTCAATTTATTGATATGATTCAAATTTTTTTGAATATTTTAGAATTCGTTGAAGATTATATTACATGTATTAGATTAAATCTAATTTGATTTGGATAAAAAATAGTTACACAAAAATGTGGTATGAAACTCAATTAACCAAATATTTGTTCCTAGAAATTTTTTTCTGTACCAACTCGTTAAGTGATAATTTCATGGTTGTTTTTAGTGTATTTTGGTATTTCTTGGTGTTTTAAATCATCTCCATGGTGTTGGAGACTTTTGAGAGTCAAAAGGATAATCCAAAACACAAAAAAAAAAAAAAAAAAAAAAAATTGCATCTAATTTGGTCCTGAAATTCACTGTCGTTCAATGACATGAATCTGTCCATTTTTTTTTTTTATTTTGATGCATTTGATCCAATTCTTGTTGTATTTTGATCTCCTTTTGTAGCAACCCGAAAATTCCTCTAATTAAATTCTCAAATCATCACTTTTAATTGGTAAATAGTTTTATAACACTTTTAGAAAAACTTTAATTGGTAGACGTTTTTTTCGCCATTTTCAGATTTTTCTCTTAACTAAAAATATTTTATCACTTCCAAAAAAAATTTTTTGCAAACAAAAAGTTATCATATGCATTATTTTAGCCCAAAATTAGGCCCAAAACTGGAGCCCAATTGCCAAATCCAATCCATTACACCATTATATATAACAAATTATGCTTTATACAAACAAAATACATACACATGCATATAAAGGAGCATAAGCTCGGCCACGCCCCTCAAAATTTATTGGATATTTTCACTTTTATAATACACATTAATCTTTCATCAAGTTTAATCTGTCATTAGGCCAAGTGGCTATTTAACCATAACATCTTGAAAACTAGCCTATCCAAATTGCAATGGCAATTGAATCCCAACATTTTCTTTTATAAGATTGCTTAAGTCTTGCAAGAGAATTCACTGTTCTTGCTTCACTTTGCTAGACAAACTCTTGTCTTCAAAAAAACATAAAAAATAAAAAAAAAAACAAAAAGAAAAAAAAATTCAAGAACATCATCATCAAGGAAAAAAAAACTCAAGAACATCATCATCCACTACTAGAAAGATAGGAAATTGCAACAGAAATTCCGACGGATTTTTAAAAATATCCGTTAGAATTTTAATTTTTCGACGGATTTTTCGATGACCACTTTTGGTCGGAAAAATTTTTTGATGGATTTTCTGACGATGTTTTCGACGGATATTATCCCACTTATTTCTGATGCATTTCGTCGTCGAAAAAAAATTCTGGCTGCTAGTCCATTAGAAATTCATTCTTTTTAATTTTTCCGACAAATGCATGTCCATCGGAAATTATATGTATAATTTTTTTATTTGCAAAAATTCCGACTAAATGGTCCATTGGAAATTTTTTTTTTCAGTTTTAAAAAATATATATTAAAAATTCAAAAAATTAAACTATAATTAACTTATTATATATCCTAAAACTTCATTAAGAATCAATTAATCTTAAAAGCTATGTGTTCAAACATGCATTTTCTTTTAAATTAGTGCAATATAAACTAAATTAAGTTTAAAACTAAAACAAATCATCAAATTCCAACAATAATTTTTTCAATTTCAAAAATTCATAAAATAATAAAATTAATTATTTTCAAAAATTAATATTAAATAGCAATACAAACACTATCCACAAACAAATACTATTATTATAAATATTTATTCAAGTTAATTAATAACTCAATAGCTACAAATTTATTTTCTACCTACCAATCTTCCAAACGTTTGACCATCTCTTTGATAATTAACTTAAATTTTAACGTTGACTATAACACAAAATTTAATCTAATTAAGAATACAACAATTTTAACCCAAACGGACAAATATTAAATATAACAAACCTTTTACAAATAAATATACAAAATATAAACTCAATTCATGACATAAATTTATTAAATAAAGAAAAAAAACCAATAGAGATGGGGGTAGCAACGGCGTTGGGCGACGGCGGCAGGGGGTGTGGAAGAGGCAGGCGGTGCGGCAACAATGTGGGGTGGCAATGGTGGGGGGCAGTGGAGGGGGGCATTGGTGGTCAGGAGGCAGAGGAGGAAGGTGAGAAGAAACGGAGGAAGTTGGGAGGAAGAATATGGGAGAAAAGAGGGAAAGTTGGGAAGAAGAAAATGGGAGGAAAGAGGAGGGGGAAAACAAAGGAAGAAAGTAGAGAAACGGGGGAGAAGAAGATTGGATTGTATTTAAGTTGCAAATTTTCGATGGAATTTCCAACAAACAACTCCGTCGTAAATAAAACTTAAAAACTTCGAGAACAAAAAAAATTAATTTTGCTGGGAAAAAATGGGATTTCAAAATTCTGATAGACAACTCCATCGAAATTGTTTTCAAAAATTCCGATGAATAGCTCACCCATTGAAAAAAATAAAAAAATAAAAAAAGAATATTTATTTTTTACGGCTCTAATTAAAAAAATAATTTGAAAAATTCGGATGAAGTTATCTGTGGGAAAACATTTCCAAAAAGAAAAAAATTGGTAGAAAAAAATGATATTTCAAAATTTCAACGAACATCTTTATTAGAATTATTTTGAAAAATTCCGACAGATAGCTCATCCGTCGAAAAAAATAAAAAAATAAAAATAGAATTTTTTTCGATGACTGGAGCCATCGAAAAATTAATTATAAATAATTTGAAATCAGAATTTTTCAAAAGAATTCCGACTAATAGCTCATCTGTCAGAAAAAAAAAGATAAAAAATTAAAAAAAAAAGAATATTTGTTGTTTTCTGACGGCCGGTGCCATCGGATAATTTATTAAAAAAATAGGAATAATTACACTTTACCCCTTGACCTATGAGTTTTTTTATACTTTACCTATCGAACTATTTTTCGTTTCAAATCACCATACCAACTTTCAAAAAATTTGCATGTTGCCCCCTAGAATGGCTTCTAGGAGAATAATATGGAGTATTCCGGCCACAATGCACCACTTGAAATGTACGGCCATTTTATGTGAGGATGAAATATTTACACTTTACCCTCTAAACTATGCGCTACTTACACGTTACTATGTAAACGATGTGTTGTGGCCAGAATATTTCATAATATTCCACCGGAAACCATTCTAAGGGGCAACGTGCAAATTTTTTGAAAGTTGGTACGATGATTTGAAATAAAAAATAGTTCAGTGGATAAAGTGTAAAAAAGCACATAGTTCAGGTGGTAAAGTGTAATTACCCCAAAAAAATAATTTGAAGAATTCCAATGAAAATTCCCTTTGAAAATATTAAATAAATAAAAACAAATTTGAAAAATTATTTTTTTGACTCATTCTGTCAGAAATTTGTTTTTTCAAATTTATCTATATCCATTGGAGTTCATAGAAAAATTTGTCAAAAATTTCCGACGGACTTTTCCTGTCAGAATTTTCTGTCAAAATTTCCCATTTTTTAGTAGTGATCGCTTTTATCTTTTTTCTTCAAGCTTCTTTAAAGTTTAAAATTAAAAGGGAAGAAATTAGGGTTGATTACTTGGTAAGCCTAAAACCTTAGCCATGATTTATTATATAGGGTTTGAAGAAATATAGTATAACTTCTAATGATATTGATTGTTATAGGAATTGCTTAAAAAGTTGGAGTTTACTATCAATACCTTTAGGATTATTAGCATAAAAGGTAAGGATTATGGCTATTTCTTCCTTGATTCTATGCTAGTAAATGTGTATTCATTGTGCTTTGCATCACCTGTGTAGGATCCACTCCTTCCTCAGCCACAATAGCGTATGCCCTAGGCTTAACTGGTGGGCATCCAGCTGCAGTCTGTTATCCCTGATTTGGTTCTCCAGCACCCGCATTCTTTTGGCTCTTGGGACAGTTCTTGGCAAAGTGTTGTGGGCTCCTGCAGGTTATACAACATTCCTGCTTTTTCCAACATCAATCCTGGGTGTGGGAAGTACCTCTACTGAAGGTGCAGCTTTTCTTTTCCATCGTTGCCAGCTCCTTTCCCTTTGGATCTGATGAGCTCCGTGCTGTTGTCTTAGGTTTCTTTCCAACGAAACCTTTATTCCTTTTATTGGATCGGACATGTCTGACCACCTCTTCTTCCCCTTATCTTTTATCTTTTGGAGTTCCCCGAACTCTACTTCCAAAGCCATGGCCCTCTCGATGGCCCCATCACAACTGGAGAGATCACAGATTGCCAGAGCTCGCCTCAGGTCTGGCCTTAACCCCTCAATAAACCTTTTTGTCCTTCTCCTCTCATCTGCTAAAATATGCTGGGCACACTGGATAAAATGACTATATTCTGCCTCATACTCTGCAACTGGTAGGGACCCTTGAATTAACCTCATGAATTCATTTCTCTCATTTCTCTAACTACCAGAGGGAAGTATTTTTTGGTGAATTCCTCTCTGAATTCGTCCCAACTTCATTCAGTCTCACTTCTCACCCATTTCTACTCCACAACTCGCCACCAATTGTGTGCTGCTTCATCCAATAGAAATGTGGCATACTTCACCTATTGTTTTTTCGTGTAATTGAGCACTTGGAAGATCTTTTCAACATCGTTGAGCTAAGACTCAGCTTTTCTATCATCGAGTTCTCCTTTGAACCTTAGCGGGTTGAATTTTAAAAATCAAGACAACAGTTTGTCCTCAATAGCTTCCTCGTTACTTGCCTCTGGTTAGGGGCCCACAATCTTCCCTGATTTACCAGTCGCTGCAGCAAGGTAAAAAGTCAGTCTATGAGTTTTCCCTAGGAGGAGGTGTTCTTTCATAAGGCTCCTCTCGAGGTAGGTTATTTTCGATATTGGTCACGATATCCAATGTCAGGGCTTCCTCAAATTCGACACATCTTAGCCTGCCTCGTTTCCTAGGTGCCCCAACATTTGACATACTCTCACGGGTTGCCATTATAATCTGAAATTAACTAATAATCTCGCTTAGCATTGTTGGGTTATCTTAGTTTTTTGCAAACATCAAAATTATTATAGCAATGTCAAATCGAAATATCAAAGTTGGCTAAGTAACATAATAAAAGTTACATTATTTATTAATTATTTAATCTCCCACTATCAATCATAATTCCAAGATTGCCAAATTTTCCACCTTTCCTTTTTTCTTATCCGTCCACCCACTTAACAACCCACAACCACAACCACCCTAGCGATCCGTAAACGGGATTAGTAAAAGAAAATCGTAAAATATACTAACGAACTAAGAAACTCTACGGCTTCCTAACTGAACTAAGAAACTCTACGGCTTCCTAACCTCGCTCTGATGTCACCTGTAGTATCCTGGGACCAAGGAACGGCCGTCCCTAGACCAACAGCGTCACCTGTGGGCAGGTAGACATAAAAGACATACAAAATAAATATAACTAGACAAATACTACAAAATACTCTTATACATATCTTTAATTTCTATTACACAATATAAGCTATACTATTACAACTTTCAAACTAAACAAACTATTTTATATAAACTCTATATATACAAGATTCTAATAGTTACAACAACCTCCTAGGATTTTTGTTTACAACCGTACGAAATTTCACAGCTAAGGCGTACATTGCCATTATTTATTCCAAACGAAAGCATAAAATGTAAACGTCTATTTATGTGCTAACAGCTCACACCTTATTCACCTACACAAGGTAACATAATTAAATAAGTCCACTGACTTAGTGAGAATTATAGCCACAAAATGGCAAGGAACAAAGAAATTCAACGAATGGTAATAGAGGCAAAAAGCTCGATCAAATGAAACGTGCTAAACGATTGTGATCATTTCATATCATGTACAAACGAGTAGTTTGATAAGAGCATAAACTAGTTAAAATTCAATAGCAATTCACACAATCATATAGCAAAAGGGCAGAACTAGTATTTGGTGGATCTGTCACCCTTATAACTTCAAATAAATATCAGTCTTATCCCTCCATAGGTCCCACACTCGAGTGACCACTCGAGACAGTGACCCGATTTTGTAGTGTGACATAAATGTCGACGATCACCACGTCACGCGCTAGTCCTTGAAAAATCTATCCCAGGCTTCCTCGGAACTATCTAAACGAGTAGGAGATCATTCAGGGGATCAACTGACGGCCCAATGCCGCCCAGCATCCCTCCTGGGGTCTCCCAAGGGCCCATAACGAGGGTAATATTCTAGTGGCCAGTGAATGTTCAAATTTTTGCCGAAGTGGCCAGAAATTATATATTCCAAAGGATTTATGGGTTACAAACAAGTGAAATTCTTGAACTACAACCTCATAAGATTTTAATTTAGATCATCAAAATAGTTTGAAAAGATATGGAATCTAAATTTTGAGGGATTCCTTTGAGAAAAATAGCTAAGTTGGCCTAGTTCAAGGTTCATTTGTTATGGTAGTGAATTTTTTGGCCATTTTAAAAGTATATCCCATTGAGTTAAAAATGAAATTTTAGTCGTATAACCATCTAGACTCGGTGAGCTTTCCAACGATGGTTTTATTTTGAAAATCCGACGAGCAATTTATTAGTTATAAATTTTTCAAGTTGACCTATAGTTCTGCTGCAAACCGTAATCAGTTTGGCCGGTTGGATTCTTAAAATCTCACCATATGCGTTTCTCCATAATTTTTAGTATTTTTTAAGCCTAACATCATCTAAACTCAACGAGCTTTCAACTGCTAATTTTGAGGCTAATTTGGTAAAGGAATGTTGGGTTTCAACATTTTGAAAATAGAAGATGTGTTGTAGCTCACTCCAGTGAGTCCTTTGCTCCTTGGGTGACCTGATAAGTCCATTTTCAAAGGTATTTTCGATCATTTTTCTCCATGGTTTTAACAAGATTCTTGATCCTAACACTAACTACACTTGATAAGGTGTGAAACAGCATATTTTTTGAAATTTTTAGATGTGAGGAGGTCCAATTTCAAATTTTTTAAGTTGAGGGTATGGCAGAGGCCTCCTCTACTTTAGCTGAAATCGCAGGTTAGGTTCAAATAGGTTTTTTTCTACTATTTGCCTCCTTGGTTTTGGGTAATTCTTGGTTCTAACGACATCTAGACTCGATGATATTTCCAACGGTATCTTATGTGCAATTTTTGGAGAAGTATAATTGGGATTTTTTAATTCTTAAAGTAAGGTGTATGCACTGGAGAAGCTACTCGAGAGCAAAACTAATATTTTCAAAATTTCACTTATTTCATAAAATCATCTAGCTACCAATTTTAAGTGTGATGATCCAACAAATCCCTTATATCCACTAGGTTCATATTCATGATTTTCATACAAAAGCTTAACCAAGCTCAATCATAACCAACATATCAATATGGTGTTCATCACATGAAGCAAAGTCACCAAAGAAACAAGGTCAACATATCAATGAACAAATCACAAAATAATGGAACAAATTTCATAATTACCACAACGCAAAAGAGGTTGAAATGAAGGGGAATATATGGTTATGATTCTTACCTTTTTAAGCTATCCCAACCTTAAGAGATTCAAGTGTTTTCTCCAAAACTTCAAGCTAAATCTAACAATCAAATGAAAAATCTACTTAATACTTTACTTAAACCATATCATAATCTATCTAAACTCAATTTAAAGTTACCAACATGCTTAGGCTAAGGAGGTGAACAACCCTTATCAATTTTCCTTTTCACTTGAATTAAATTTGATGAAAGAAGTTGGTTGCAAAGTTTTTTTCTTTTCCTTTCTTTTTTTCTTCACTATGGTCGACCAAGAGGAAGAGGAAATGAAGAAGATGAAGTCTTCTTTTATCAACAAAATCCTCTACAAATTAAAAAAAAATGAATAAGGGCTTTGTTGTCATTAACAAAAATGGCATTTAATGACATTTAATGTACTAGGTGACTAAGGGAGGTGACTAAGACATAAGGTGGCTCATGTTATCATTGCAAGGGGTGAGTCTTCACCTAGTGTGTGTGTGGATGTAGAGGCCGAATTTTGCTACCCTTTTTTCTTTTTTTTTTTTTAATTTCAATACTCGGAATTGGACTTGGACTTTAAAAATTAAATAAATTCTTTGGGCTCTAAGTCTTGGGTCAATTATTGTAATGCTCCGGATCCCCGCGCATTCCGCCCCGTGAATCGAAATACTATTCACGATCGGATAGCTAACTAAAACCATAAACAGAAAAGCCAATACGCAAAATTCATAAATTAATATTCCAATATATATGAAAATTACAGGCTAAATTTTTTCAAAATACATCGAAATTCGAATTACATACTAACATACCCAAAGTCCAACAAAATCAAACTAGATCATGATGTTCATAAATACAGAACGCCAAAAGAAACCATCATCACTAGCGGATAGCTGTCAAGTCATATCTACTATATAATATTAATGAAATTATGAGTCCACTGACCCAGTAAAATTTATGGCATAGGACAAGGGATACAAGATGATTCAAACGAAGAACATATAACAAGCAAGATATGAATATGATTTCAAAATAAACGCATGAACATTCAAGAAGGATAGAACAAATGGATAACATGCAGGCCTATATCACATTCATGTAATCATATAGCTGAAGCAAACATTTGGTGGATCTGTCACCCTTGTATCTTCAACATATCGAGCATGTCAGCTTTATCCCCTCCAATACTCCCTCAAGGAGCGTTATGTATACTTGAAGGCAATATCGACAACCACGTGCCTCAGAGTAGCCCTTCAGAATCCTACCTCCAGGATTTATCCCATCTACCCACCATGTAGGAATTTCCAGGGATTTTGATTCTTGACCCGATGTCACCCGATCAAATCCCTCTGTACATTCTCAAGGCCCAATATACAAACATTCATATAGATTTAGGGACGAACAAATCATATCAAAACATCTACGAACATATCATGATCATATAGCCACAATGGCTCATTTTCAACAAACGAACGAATCAAACATATGAATCGAATTTTGAACCATGAACTAGAAAAGATTTTGGTTTTTAAGGACTTAAACATGTTTAAAAAGGGGTGAAATATGGACACGAGCGACAAACAAAGTATAAAATAGAATATCATATTTTAACTGAAATCTAGTAGCCGAAGTGCTATAGCACTCCTACAAAGTGCTATAGCATGCTAGCATCGATTTTAGAGGAACAAAATTTTTCTTTCTAGTAGCCAAAGTGCTATAGCACTTCTAAAAAGTGCTATGGCACTCTGGCATTCATTTTAGCGAAACAAAGTTTTTCTTTCCAGTGGCCGAAGTGCTAAAAGGTGCTACGGCACTTTGGCGTCTATTTAGCAAAAATACATATATTCTTTTTTTCTCTTCACGTCTTTGGACCAGATTCCAAGCTTCCAAAATTTTCATTTTTGACAAAGATTTCCATATTTAAATTTTAAGCTTATTTTACATGTTAAAGTGGAAAAATCGATTTTTAAGTCCTTGATCTTTTTTCTTCACATATTCACATCAAATTTCATAATTGTCCAATGGTCCAAAGTTTATAGAGTACATTCATACTAGGAATAAGAGTTTTTCATCATTCAAGGGGTTCAGGACATCATTCGAACGGGAATGGAGCCAACAATTCAAAGGTTATCATATAAATTGAACAAAAGCTCCTTATCACAATTTAGATCAACAATGGTCATAAGATTTCATATAGAGAAAATGGAGAAAAGCCATAAATCTTACCTCATCCCAAGCTCTTAACCGAAGTGTTAGATTGATCCAAAAGAGATTCACAACCTATCAAAATGGAGATTCAAGCTTAAGTTTAACATGCATCCTCATAACTACCACACATACACTTATACGTATTCATATTCCTTACCAAGAAACTTGTGCTAGAGAGTGTTCTTTTCTACTTCTTCCCCTCTTTTGTCAAATGCTAGAATAATAGTTCTTCTTTGAGATTTGAATGTTGCAAGAAAATATTGAATAACAAAAGGAAGCTAGAGAGTTTAACTTTCTTTTGCAAGAGTGTGGAAGGAGCAACCATCTATCTTCTAGTTTATTTATAGAGAAGGAATGAGGGTTTGGTTGCAAAGAAGACTTAGCCAAGGGCTCTAGTTATAATTTTCATGATATTTGAGTGATTTGAACGAATTGATGGGATGATATTTGAGTGATTTGAACGAATTGGTAAGTGATTTCCTCACCCTCCCCTTGCAGCTGCATCTTGACCAATTGCAGCTGCTTTGATTTTTTTTTTTTTTTTTGAAATTTGTTAATTACTGGGTCAAATGTTGGGCTTGAATTTGGGCTTGGTCTTGGGCTTGGTTTATGGGCCAAAAATGGGGCTTAAATGAGATTTCAATTGTACGAAAAACTTTCGAGTGCAAGAAAATTATTTTGACAATGAAACAAATTTGTGTGATTGCGAAAATATTTTATCATTGAAAAACGAAGAGTTACGTTTTTAATTAGGAAAATTTTTTGGGTGTTACAATTATGCATTGATTTGGATTAGAAATAATATTTTTGGCCCACGTTTGATGAAAATAAAATTTTCGATTGCTAAATCGAAATATTTTTGCCGTTTTAAAGTTTTTGGAACAATAGTGATAAAAATTGTTTTAACGGCGCTAGGTTTTGAATTTTTGAAACTAAGGGTTCGAAAATATAATTACGAGTGTTCTTGAGCCAAAATGATATATATAAGAATTTGTGGGTGTAAAATAAATTTTTTAAGTTTTTTGTTGTGAGAAAAATATCAAACCGATAAAAAATGGGTTACCAATTAGAGTTTTTCTCAAAAATATTTTAAAATATTAATTGATTAAAACTAAGGGTTCAAATTTTAATTAGGGAAATTTCGCCACTTTTAAAATTTATTTTAGAAAAATTTTTGGATTGTTATATATTGAGTTGAGATTTTGCGCTTTTGTATTGGTTTGAAATGTTAGTATTGTGTAAATGACATTTTGCATTGTAAATTAAGTATTGTGTTGATGACTTTGTACATTAGGTTATGTATAGAATTTGAGACTTGATAGGTAGTTGGCCTGCAGCCTTTTATGTTTCTCAGTTTGTGATAGATATTAAGTTAGAATTATATATTTATATGTTGGAATGTTTGTTTAGTTCTTTACCCTCTTATTTATGTTATCTCGCTAGAGACCCGCCTACCCACAAGTAGAGTTGTCGGCCTAGGGAAGGATGTTTTAGGCTCTAGGGCCTTATAGGTTGTATCAGAGCGCAGGATAGGAAGCCTTAAAACTTCTTAATACGTTATTATGTGTTATATGGTTTCCTTTCATTAATTACTAACCTCGTCTGCTGATTTTTGGTTGTGATGTGGATAGATGGATGAAGAAAAGGGTAAGGCTGAGGAGTTTAGCGATTCTGATCACAGCATGAGTGAGAGTAATATTAGCCCATTGAAGAAGCAACAGGAGGACTATGATATGCTTTTGGAGGAAAAAAACAAAAAGGTCTAGTATTGGAAGAGTGCCCATATAGAGCAGCATAAGTTATATATGGATTACAGTAAGTGGGATAAGAGTGAGAGGGAGAAAATTGTTGATAGACATCAGGGTCAGAATCATAATTTCAAGAACATGGCAGCCAACAATCAATATCATTTCACTCAGCTAAGATAGAGCCTCGTAGGCTAGTTAGGATGCTTTTAGGCAGGTGGCTCTCTATTCGGCATGGAGTGGATGGCCCTGGATTACATGAGCAGCGAGTACGTCCCGAGATTCAGGAGGCCGAAGGAGACATGGATGCCAAGTTTGTTTAGGAGGAAGATATATGTGTCGGAAGCTAACAAAGTCGGTAGCATAATTATAGATGTGATGCATTTTCCTAGAGTGCTTAGCAGGAACCTCGACGGAGGAGTCGGAGCATCTAGTGCTCTGGGAGTCAAATGGAGTAGTTAGAGGAGGTTTAGATGGACTGCACGCACGAGTTGGCATGCGTTGGTAGGCACTTTGGAGGCTTTGAGGACTTTCATTTGAGTAAGGAGTTTGGCTAGATTGAGGTAGTGAGAGGTGATGCTACAGTTGGTGGAGATGCCAATGTTGTCGGGGGTGGTGAGCTCGAGGTTGAAGTGGTTGGAGGTAATGATGGTCTTGTTAGAGATGGTGTGGTTCGTAATATTGTTGGTAATGAGATTATTGTTGGAGAGATTGGTACAAATGTTGGAGATGGCACTGTTGGTAATGTTGGTGGGATTAATGGGGAGGAAGAGGAAGAGCCAGAAGAGGATCCTGAGGAGGATCTGGAGGAAGACCCAGATTTTAGGGGATGGTTGTGGGAGGTTGAAATTGGAAATTGTATATATATGTATATATAGATAGTTAAGTTGTAGTAAGTTTTAGTTTGCTACCTTTGTCAAGATTGGTATGTATAGTTAGAATGACATAGGAAGTTGTATGGTACAAAGTGGTTATATTACTATCTTTTTTGCTAGTATTATAGATAGTCTTATAACCACATTTTGTATTAAAGTGATGTTATCACTTTTAAAATGAATGAACAATACATTTTTGCTATATTGCTTAGCCAACTTTAATGTTACATTTTGATATGTTATGATAATCTTAATGTTCCATAACAAAAATTGGAAAATAAAATGATGCTAAGCAAAAGTTGTTTATCAATTTCAAATTATAATAGTAACGAGGGAAAGTACCTCGAATACAGGACCCCCTAGAAAGCAGGGTAAATCGAGGTGCGTATTATTTGAGTGAGTCCCTAAACTCAAAAGCCCAAATAATTTGAAAAATAATCTACCTAGGGAAGAACCATGTGAAAGGACACCCCTTCCCAGAAACAAACCAGCAGTAGATCAACTTTTTACTCTGTTACAGGAATTGGTAAATCAAGACCGACAGTCGGCTAATCAGGAGCGGGAAAATGAGGAGAACTCTGAGAATAAGCTGTTATCTCAATTTTTGAGGTTTAACCTACCGAGGTTCAAGGGAGAACCTGATGATAGGAGAGTTGAGTTTTAGCTCAGTGAAATCAAGAAAATCTTCCAAGTGCTCAACTATACGGAAAATAACAGATATGATACGCTGCTTTCCTCTTGGATAAGGAGACGTATAATTGGTAGCATGTCATGGAATAAAGGTGGGTCAGGAGCAAGATTGAGTGGACTTGGGATGAGTTCAGGACCTAATTCACAAAGAAGTACTTACCTCTATTGGTTAGGGATATGAGGGAGAAAGAATTCATAAATTTGATTCAGGGATTCTTATCTGTGGCGGAGTAGGAGGCAGAGTACAATTGACTGATTTAGTACGCTTCGCATGTCCTGACCAATGAGAAGAGAAGGAGGAAAAGATTTGTTAAGGAATTAAAGCCGGAGCTGAGGCAAGCTTGGCTATCTGCTATCCCTCTAGTACTGACAAAGCGGTGGAGAGAGCGATGGAGTTAGAAATGAAATTTCAAGAACTCCAAAAGATTGATAAAAATAGAAAGGAGAGATGGTCGCGTAAGCCCGACCAAGATAAAGGGAAGAAGGATTTCTTTGGAAAGAAACAAAAAATGATGGCTGGAAGCTCATTAGCCACGAAAGGAAAAGCTCCAGTAGTAGCCTAGAAAAAAAGCTGCAACTTCTATGGAGGCACCTCCCACACTGAGGACAAGTGTTGGAAGAAACAAGGATGGTACATAACCTGTGGGAGTTTTCAGCACTTTGCTAAGGAATGTCCAAGGAACTGCAAGGCAGGTGCTGGAACACTGAATCAAATGCAGCAAAACACAGCTAGACGCCCACAGATCAAATGAAGGGCATATGCTATGGCAGCTAAGGAAAGAGTGGATCCTACGCAAGTGGTCCAAGGTAACATCTTAATCCAGAACTTTCTATGTAAAATCCTGTTTGATCCGAGTAACACGCACTTTTTTATATTTGTTGCATGTGCTAAACGAATAGAATTGACCCCAAAAAACATGAACATACCTTATGAGGTCCATATCCCTGTAGAAGGATGTTACAAAACTTCCATTAGTAGCCCAATTGCCCCATGGGCATAGAAAAACAAGAATTTGTTACACATCTCATTGAATTACCAATCTAAGATTATGATCTCATCATAGGAATGGATTGGTTGTACCAACATCAGTCTGTGATAGACTATTTTGCTAAAATAGTAAAGTTGGGAATAGGAGTTGAGGTTGGTACTGATGTCAACTCCCAAAATAGTAAAATCGCCACTATTTCGGTGGTAAAAACCAGAAGAATAATAACGAAGAGAGGATAGGGATTTTCTGGCTTACCTGATAAATTAGCCACAAGATACCATGAAGTTGGAGGATGTAATGGTAGTTAGGGATTTCCCAAAAATGTTTCCTTAAAAGCTGGATTCACTACCCTCGGATAGGAAAATTGAGTTTGTAGTTGAAATTCTCCTTAGGGTAGCATTATTCTCGAAAATCCCTTACAGAATGGTACCAGCAGAGTTGAAAGAGTTAAAGGAACAATTACAGGAACTGTTGGATAAGAACTTTATAAAACTAAACTCGTCCCATTGGGGAGTTCCAGTTTTGTTTGTAAAGAAAAAGGATAGTTAACTAAGGATGTGTATCGACTATAGAGAATTAAACAAAGTGACAATCAAGAATAAATATCCACTACCTAGCACCGATGAATTATTTGATCACCTTCAGGGATCTGTAGTGTAATCGAAGCTGGCCCTGTGACAAGGGTATTACCAATTGAAAATACGAGAAACAGACATTTCCAAAACTGCATTAATCTCACGATATAGACACTTTGAGTTTGTTGTGATACCATTTGGATTGACGAATGCTCCTGCAGCAATCATACATTTAATACATCGAGTTTTTCGTCCATATCTTAATTATTTTGTGGTAATTTTCATTGATGATATTTTGGTGTACTCTAAGTGGAAAGAGAACACGAAGAACATCTGTGGATCGTTCTTCAAACACTTAAAGTGCATCATTTGTGTGCCAAATTTAGCAAGTTTGAATTTTAGCTAAGTAAAGTAACCTTCTTGGGACATATAATATCCTAGAATGGTCTTGAAGTTGATCTGAACAAGGTAGAAACAGTACTTAACTAGAAAAATCAGAAACGGTTATTGAGATAAGAAGCTTCCTTGGATTAGCAGGGTATTACTGAAAATTTATTCAGAATTTTTTCAAGATAGATGGTCTTCTCACCCAGTTGACCCATAAAGATCGGCAATTTGAATGGAATCAGAAGTGCGAAGAGAGCTTTTCGGAGTGGAAGAAAAGATTAACTATAGTTCCAATACTCACACTACCTAATGGATCAGAAGAGTTTATAGTGTACATAGACATTTTTAAGAAAGGTTCGAAATGTGTGCTGATGCAAAAAGAGCGACTGATTGCTTATGCCGTAAGAAAGTTGAAAAATCATAAGCAGAACTCTCCTACTCATGATCTAGAATTAGCGGCAATAGTTTTTTGCTTTGGCTAAATGGCGTCATTACTTATATGGTGCTAAGGTAGAGGTGTATACAGATCACCAAAGTTTGAAATATATTTCTAACTAGAAAAATCTAAACTTCAGACAACAACGGTGGGTGGAGTTTTTAGAATATTATGACTTCACCATTGCCTACCATTCGGGTAGAATGAATGTTGTCACTAATGCCTTGAGTTGAAAAGAGAGGCTGGTGAACTTGAGCATAAATCCTGAGTTGTCTAATGAAATTTTAAAAGTTTAAGAGGAAGATAACTGGATACAAAGACTTAAATCCTCGATAAGTGCACATATGGAATCCAAATTCAGGATAAATGCAGAAGGATTATTATGTTTCAGAAATAGGGTATGTGTTCCTGCGAGAATGCAAGAGAAAGTATTGATAATAGCCCATCAAACTACATACTCTGTATATCCTAGAGGGACAAAGATGTACAAAAATTTGAAACAAAAGTTTTGGTAGGACGGTATGAAAAGGGATAAAGTGAATACCTTCATAAATGCTTAACTTGTCAACTCGTGAAAGCAGGACACCAGAGACCCTCTGAAAAGTTATAGCCACTTCCGATCCCGAGTTGGAAAGAGGATTAGATCACCATAGATTTCGTGGTTTATTTGCTAATGGTGAGAGGAGGCTATGGCAGTCTTTAGGTTATAGCTGGTAGGCTTACGAAGTCTGTACCCTTCTTGCCTGTCAAAACCCAATAGAATGTTGAGAAACTCGCCAAAATTTATATTAAGGAAGTTATTCTATTACATGGAATACCTCAGAGTATTGTTTTTTACAGAGGCCCTAAGTTCATGGCGAGGTTGTGGAGGAGTTTGCAAGAACATCTAGGGACTAAGCTATTGTTCAGTACAATAGTTCAGCCTCAAATTGACGGTCAATTAGAAAGGGTGATTCAAATATTAGAGGATATTTTGAGAGGTTGTGTATTAAACGTTTCCTGAAAACTGGGATAGGCACTAACCTTTTGTAACGCCCTAGATTTCAGTACATTCTGCCCCGAAATCCAAAGTGCTACTCACTTACAGAACTTAACTAAAACCACAAACAAAAATTCCAAAACACAATTTTATAACTTAGTGTTCCAAAATTATAAGCTAGAAATTTCCAAAATACAATATAAGATCCAAATTACAACCCAAACATATCCGTAGTTCAAACAAGAACTAACTAAACCGAAAGATTACATCCGAATATCCTAACTATTATAATCCAACAATCTATAGATTCTAGCAAAACATAAATCTAAGCATTTATAATGCCAAGACACATGCTTACGTACATAATTCCAAAAGGGAAGCCATATACTAACACGAAGCTTCAATTAGTCAACCTTCGGTCTAAGAACTTACATGATGTTTACGGAATCATGAGTCCACTGACCCAGTAAAACTTATGGCATATGACTTAGAGTTAACTCAGGAGTAACTCTTCGGAACTCTACCCCCAGGATCCCTCCAAGTTATCCAACATACAGGATTTCCCAAGGGCTCAGATTGTCGATCCAATATCGCCCAATTTGATACCCCTGAAAAGTCCCAGGGCCCAATATTCATACGTTTATATAGGCTTAGAACAAACTGAACACATCAGAAACATATCGGAATCATATAGCCTCTTCGGGCACATTTTCGATTGGCCACTCATATCAAACAAATGATTTAGAATTTGGCCATTCATATCATTCAAATAGTTAGGAATAAGAACAAACGGAATATATCAGAAACATATTGCCACAATGGCTTATATCAAATGAACGAACGAACGAATCAAACATACGAATCGAGTTTAAATCTTGGACTTAGAGATATTATTTAGAAGTCTAAAACACCTTAAAGAAGTGGAAATGAAATCAATTGGTAACAAACGTAATTTTTGAAATTCATTTGATTCGAACTTGAATTAAAGAAGTAATTGTTTTGAAAATTTTAAATCATTGAAATGAGGTAGAAAATGGGCTTAAAATAACAAAAGAAGTCAAGAAACAAAGTTTGGAGTCTGTCCTAGGTGCATCAGCGCTCAAAAATGGGTGCGTTCGCGCCGAACGGCATAAATTTTTTGGTTTGGGTGCGACCACGGTACTATTCACACGCGGTCACGCCGTGAACAGTACCGTGCGCACTAATTTTTTTTTTATAATTTCTGAGAATTCTTCATAATTTTCTCTACAACTTTTGTAAAGCATGTTCTATAAAATTCTAAGCCTAACCATTTTAAAAAAATTAGAGAAAGTAACTAAAAATCAATATTTATCAAGTTTATTTGTTACTTTTCTTCCTTTCATTTGCGTTTCAAATCTTTCATTTCAAAACTATATTTTTGGGATTTTCTTATACATAAAACATTTGCAAATCATCGATTTGAAATGGGTTATGTGATTTTCGAAAGATCGTTTTCAAGTCAAATAATACGGTTTTGTCTATATCTTTCATTTTTAATAAATTTTTGGTTCATTTCGCCTCTTAGTCCATTGTTCAAAACTCAATCCAAAGCATCGGAATAGGAGTCAAGAGGGTTCATTAAGCTTTGGATTTCATATTCAAGAGATAAAGCTTACTATATCAAGAACAACAAGGCAATAACATAAGCCTACATATCAATGGAGCAAGATTTCAACAATACGATATCATGATCATTCGGTCAAGGAAAGAACTAAGAACATATGCTCATAAGAAGATGAGGAAAGCCATAAATCTTACTTGATTCAAGCTTATATATCGAGCTCTCCGAGTATTCGATTTTAAACACCTAAAATGATAACCATTCTTAAGTTACTCCATAAAACCATATCATGTAACGTTCTTAAATCACCAATCTTAAGCCAACTTACCAATAGTTAGGATGAGAGTTCACCACCTAAAATCCCCCTTTAAGCAACCGGTTGAGAGAAGCTAAAAATGCAAGTGTATATAGAGAGGAATTTTTCTAAATGCAAGTGGCATGAAGTTGCAGAAATTTTAATCCGTTATAAGCCTATTTATAGAGAGAAAAATGGGGTTAAAAGAGCAAGAATCATATAGCTTAGGCCCTTCAAAGTAAATATCCAATTTTTGCAAGATTGATGAACAAGGAGTTGATGTTTGGATGGGATAAATCCCATCCTATTTGCAGCATAGGGCTGCCACAACAGCCCCTCAGATTTTCAGCTTTCATATATATATATATATATTGATAAAGAAAATAGTGAATACAAAGTCAACAATTGTAGGCTACAATTTGGGGTGTTTTGGACTTGTTTTGACGGGTTTTCGGGGCTCGTTTGGGTCGAAATGGGGTACGAAAGTGAAGCTCGAATGCATGAAAAATTTTTGGATACGAGAAATTTATTTTGTTGTTAAAATATTTTTCGTGATATTGAAAATGGATTAATTTTTGAAAAATCGACGGTTTGAATGCAAAAGAATTTTGGGATGCATGAAACATATTTTAACATTAAAATGGTGCTTGTGATTTCGAAAATGAGTTATTATTCGAAAAAAATCGGTGATTCAAAATTTTATTTTTGGAAAATTTTTGGGGTGTCACACCTTTAGTGGAATTTGCCTATAACAACAGTTTTCAAGCTTCAATACAGATGGCACCCTAAGAAGCTTTGTATGGAAGGAAGTGCAGATCGCCTCTGCACTGGGATTAGGATGAAACAAGGAACACCTTAAGAGAGGGAAGGGGACTAATTGAGGGCTGAGATAATACAAAAATCTATTGATAAGATTCAAATCATCAAAAAGAATATAAAAACAGCCCAAGATCGTCAGAAGAATTATGCAGATAAACATCGAAAGGACCTGAAATTTAATGTTGGAGGTCAAATATTCTTGAAACTTGCTCCACAAAAAGAAATACGGAGGATGGGAGAGAGCGAAAAGTTAACTCCGAGATATACAAGATCTTTTTGAGATTGTTGAATGTATCGGTCCAGTAGCATATAGGTTGGATCTTTCGCCAATTTCACAAGGATTCATGATGTCCCCCATGTATCCCAACTACAAAAATATTATCCAGATCCATCCCATGTTATCAAGCACATTGATATGAGGATACAGAGTGACCACACGTATATAGCACAACCCGTTCGTATCTTAGATCACCAAGTTCGAGAACTTAGGAATCGTAGAATATCCCAAGTCAAGGTTCTTTGGATAAATTATAAGGTTGAGGATGCCACTTCGGAATGTGAGGACGTGATGCATGAAAAGTTTCGCCACCTATTTGAGTAAAGTATGAATCTGGGGACCAAATTCTTTTTAGGAGGGGAGAGTGTAACAACCTGAAAATTTGCCTAATTAAAATCTCAAATCATCGCTTTTAATCGGTAAAAGTTTTTACAATATTTTTTAAAAAAACTTTAATCAGTAGATGCTTTTTCATCGTTTTGAGATTTTTTTTCTTAACCAAAAATATTTCATCACTTCCAAAAAAATTTTCTTGCATACAAAATATTTATCATATACATTATTTTGACCCAAAAGAAAATTCTGGACCAAAATTAGGCCCAAAACTTGAGCCCAATTACTTATACAACAAATTATCTTTATACAAACAAAATACATACATATGCATACAAAGGAGCATAAGCTCGGCCACACCCCTCAAAATTTCTTGGATGTTTTCACTTTTAAAATACACATTAATCTTCCACCAAGTTTAATCTATCGTCAAGCCAAGTGGCTATTTAACCATAACATCTTGACAGCTAGCCTATACAAATTGAAATGGCAATTGAATCCCAACATTTTGTTCTATAAGATGGCTTAAGTCTTGCAAGAGAATTCACTCTTCTTGCTTCACTTTGCTAGACAAACTTTTGTGTTCAAAAAAGGAAAGAAAGAAAAAAGAAAAAAACTCAAGAACATCATCATCTCTTCTATCTTTTTTCTTCAAACTTGTTTAAAGAACTTTAAAGCTTAAAATCGAAGGGGAAGAAATTAGGATTGATCACTTGGTAAGTTTAAAACCCTAGCCATGATTTATTAGATAGGATTTGAAGAAACATAATATAACTTCTAATGATATTGATTGTTATAGGAATTGCTTGAAAAATGACTTGAGAATTATTAGTATAAAAGATAAGGATTATGGCTATTTCTTCCTTGATTCTATGCTAGTAAATGTGTACTCATGGTGCTCAATTTTCTTGTTTAAATTTGAAGAAATACTATGAGATTCCCCTTGTTTGGCGATTTTTTGGACACTGTAACATGCTTGATCTCTACCCTTGTTATTTGTTCCTAAACCCTTGGATAATATGGAGATATTCGAAGTTGTGAAGATGGACATGATAGGGACCTAACCCTCTTGAAAAATTTTGAACACACAACCTGGAAATTTTTGCCAAGTTTTCATAAAACCTTGATTATTAAAAATCTTGAAAATTTATTAACAAACTAACCTTGATTTTTTGATAAATAATCTTCTGTTATCATTTTGGTTAAAAAAAAAAAGAAAAAAGGGGAGAAAATTGGGTGCGTCTGGGCCCAAATTTGGGCACATTAGCGCCCAAAGTAGTGGCCCCGGGCCTCGCAAGCGCATTTGTGCCCAATTCTAAGCACGCTCGCGCCCACTTCAGAATACTTTTAAGTGTATTTTGACCCGTTTTGCCCTTTTATACCCATATATCACTCCAATAAACTCTTCTAAATCTAAATATATGATTCACCTCCAAAATCTAATCCGAATTGATTAATAATGTCGAACCTTATTTGAACTTTGAAAATTTTAATTCAGACAATTATCGTTTCCCTCGAAACCTTTTGTGTATTTATTTGATGGGCCATTGGGAATTTTCAAGAGGGAAATCGGGCGGCATCGGGCCGATGCTGGTCCCCGAAGAGCTTCTTACTCATTTAGATAGTTCTGTAGAAGGTTGGAGGTAAATTTTCCAAGGAACAGTCTGTAACACGCGGTACGTCGACTATGGCATATTTTTTGTTGGGTTGCCCCTCCGAGCGGCCGCTCAAGGGGGAATCCTATGGAGGGATAAGGATTATATGTTTGTTTTGAAGTTATAAAAGTAACAGATCCATCAAATACTAGTTTAGCCTATGCTATTCGATTGTGTATTTAATTATGAACTTTTGCATGAGTTATATGTTTCTGTTTTGATCTTTGAAATTACCACAGTCGTAATATATTTAACTCGTTTATTACCCTCGTTTACTCTCTATACCGAATTTATTAATTCCACTTGTCCCTTTTCCATTCCTAGCTATAATTCTTACTAAGTCGGTGGACTTATTTAAATATGTTACCATGTGTAGGTGATTAAGTTTCTGGAGCTGTATTGAGTTGAGATTTTGTGCTTTTGTATTGGCATGAAATGTTAGTATTGTATAAATGACATTTTGCACTATAAATGGCTTGTAGCCACTAGATTAAGTATTGTGTTGATGACTTTGTATATTAGGTTATGTGTAAAATTTGAGACCTGATAGGTAGTTAGCTTGTAGCCTTGTTATGTTTTGGAGTTTGTAATAGATATTGAGTTAGAATGTATATGTTTATATGTTGGAATGTTTGTTTAATTATTTTCCCTCTTATTTATGTTATCTCGCCGAAGGTCCACTGCCCCCAAGTAGCATCGCCCAACTAGGGACGTGATGTAGGTGGAATTTGGTGCTGATGCGCTGGAATCAACCTCAGCATGCTAAATCGACCTGATTGCTGATAGTGGGCTCTACCTGCATGTGGAAAACACGTGGGGCTAGCAGAATGTCTCTGCGAAGGCCCTCCGATGCCTAAGTCAGTGTTTGAGTCAGATCTTAGGTCGAATAGGGGAAAATGTGTATTTTAGTGATTGAGTAGTAAATGAAGCATTAAATTAAGCTATAAATGGCCCTGGTATTTATAGAGGCTTGGACAGGTGAGTGAGCTTAGAGAAAGCCCCGTTTTGCCCTCAACTTGCGCTTGGGAATGAACCAGCAGGTAAAATAATGGAGGGGTTTGATCAGTCTTTTGCTCGACGGGACCGGTTGCATGCTCCAACTCCAATTCACCGCCGGTCGGCCTACAATATGCTTTATCAGCCATAGGCTACAACATCTGATGATGAAGATCATTTAATGCGTGTCAGAGCAAGTTGCTCCCAGTTGCACTTTAATGATTCTGCCATTAATGCCTGAAAAGGACGTCAATGGCGTTATAAATCGATCCCCCTAAGTCGAGAGACAACTCGCAAGGGTAGGATAAGTCGCCTTGGCTAGTCGACGGCATCGACCGAAGAGATGCTCGTATCGAAAAGCGACACTGCTCAGATCGATTCATTGACCTGAGTTCGTTCGATTGCAGAGTCTTGCGGGATGGGGTCTGTGAATCCATCCGCGATGTGACGCTCATGGGTCTACCACAATGGATCGAAGGTGCCATGTGTGGGTCGAATTTATAGCCATATCAGGATGGATGTTGCAGGCTCAAGGACATTAGACCTTTGACGTTTTAAGTCATCTCCAAAGTGTTGGTGATTTTTGGAAAGTCATTAGGTGATTTAAAAATTAAGATTGGATTCCAAATCTAATTGATAAAATGCAATGTCAAGTTGATGATATCTTCTTGTTGCATTTGATACACTTATTGATGATTCCCTAAGTGTCCATAAGATGAACATTTATTAATATATTTAATTTCATGTATTTATATGATATATGTATGCTATTGAATGGATAGTTGGGATAATCATGAGCCTATAATATGGTTTTATTATTCAATTTGATTAAATGAGTTTGTGATTAAATGGGCTTGCATCCCTCCTTTCTATCTTGTAATGAGAGCAGTTATTAGGATGGTGAGGTCTTCTTTTAATTCTTGAAGGCCTTGTATGCATAGTAAATTTTGTATTCAAGAAATTGAAGATTGAAGATTAAAGATGAAGGAGTTCAAGACATGAATGCCATGTATGTATAGTTGATGTAATTGGTAAAAAAAATTTAGGGGTTGAATAGTTGATGTAATTGGTAAAAAAAATTACCTACCTAGGGTTGTTTGTAGATAGCTATATCTCGTGGGTCTACAAACAATGTCTCAAGATCCTAAAACGCACTAGGAAACTTGATTTCTCGAATTTTGTGAGAGGGCATAAGATTTGAAGAAAATAGTAAGAGGTTACTCATGATACAAGACCATGTCATGTTTAAACACTATTGCACGAAAATAAATGCTTGTTTTCTCTACTTTACTTTTGTAGATTTTTTAATATCAACAACTTCAAATGGCTAAAAACCCACTCACCGTTATTTTGAAAACTAACAAACTTATTGGCCCAAACTATCACAATTAGCTCTGAATCTTAAAATTGTTCTTGACTCCGAAAAGAGGACCTATGCTCTCAAACAAAGCCTTCCCGACTCCATGCCTTAAGATGCCACCGATGAGAAGCGGCAAACGGTAAAACGTTTGGAAGATGATGATCTTCAAGCCCGTTGCCTCGTGATGGCATCAATGTCAAATGAGCTTCAAAAATCTCATGAAAATATGAAGCATGTTTCGAAGATTTTTATGTATTTGAAAGAGTTGTACTCGATACAAACCCATTATAAATGGTTTAACACTTCCAAAGAGCTCTTTAGAGCAAAAATGGTTGAAGGATCAAGTTTCCATGAGCATGGTTTAAAAATGATTAGTTTAGTTGAAAAATTGCTTCTCTTGATGTAGTCGTGGATAATAATCTCTACATTAACTTGATCTTTCAATCACTTCCAAGTTCATTTGACCAATTTATCATAAACTTCAATATGAGTAGATTGGAAGTGACCATTAACGAGCTTGTTAAAATGTTGGTCACCTCTGAAGCAACAATGAAGAAAGAAAAGCCCGTGATGCTTGTTTCGGGCCCAAAGGCTCAAAAGGGCAAAGTGAAAAAGAAGAAGAAAGGCTCTTCTTCTAAGGCGAAACAAGCAGCCAAGGCTACGAAGGGAGTTAAGGAGAAGAAGGCCAATCAAAAGGAGGATAAGTGCTTTTATTGTGATGAAGTTGGGCATTGAAAGAGGAATTACCAAAAATACCTTACTTCCATTAAGAATGGTATGTTCCTTGTTGATGTTAATCTTTTGGTTAACAACGACATATGGGTATTTGATACTGCTTGTAGTTCTCATCTTTGCAAATTATTGCAGGGAATAAAGAAAGTCAAAAAGCTAAATAAAGGGGATAATCCTAAGATGGAGAACCACACAAGCGTTGATACCGAAGCCTCAGGGTATGTTACTTTAGCTTGTCATCGAAAAAAGTTAGAATTGAAAGATTATCTTTTTTACCGTCTCTTTTAAAGAACATTATTTCTATTCCTTTGTTAGACAAAGGAAATTATGAATTTTCTTACAAAAATAAAAAGTATATTTCTTCTAAAGATGGTTCTTTAATTGCTAGTCATACACTTTCAACTTGGCTATATATCATAGATTCTAACTTCACATTATTACAAATTTAACAAGGAAACAAAAGAAAAATATATGACCATAATCTTGCATACTTATGTTATGCTAAACTTGGGTATATTTCCAAAACTAGGATAAATAAATTAGTTGCCTCGAGGTTGCTATCTATTAGTGCTTAGAGAAGTTGCCAATTTGTGAATTTTATTTGAAGGGAAAAATGACCAAGTCACCTTTTGTTGGACATTCGGAGCATGCCACAAAATCGTTAGAATTAATTCATATAGATGTATGTGGGCCACTAAAGGTTAGTGCGTAAGGTGGTTTGAATTACTTCATTACATTTAGCAACAATTATACACGCTTTGCACGGGTGTTTCTTATGAAGAACAAATTCGAAGCTTTTGAAATGTTCAAAATATATAAGAATGAAGTAGAGAAACAACTTGAACTAAGTATTAAAACTCTTCAATTCGATTGAGGAGGAGAATACTTAAGTAACGAATTACTTGGTTATCTAAAAGAGAATGGGATTCTCTCATAGTGGATTTCTTCGGCAACACCACAGTTGAATGGTGTGACAGAGTGTAGGAATCGTACACTGTTAGATATGGTACGATTTACGATGAGTTTCACAAATCTTCCTATTTCATTTTGGGGTTATGCCCTCAAAACGGCGGTGAAGTTATTAAACATTGGACGTTCAAAGTCGGTACCCAAAATGCCACAAGAGATGTGGTATAAAAGGGCGCCCTCATATTCTTATTTGAAGGTATAGAAGCCTCCTGCGTACGTTAAGAGATTAGTGAGAGATAAGTTGGATTCGAATCCATCTTATGCAAATTTGTAGGTTACCCAAGAGAGTCTTCAGGTTATTACTCTATGATCCTACGGAACAAAAGGTATATATTTCAAGGAATGCTACCTTCTTGGAGAAGGAGTTTTTATTAGATAGAAAGGGCGAGATCGTGGAACTTGATGAAGTTCATGATATAGGCTAAAATAAAATAAAATGCAGTGGAAATACACATCTATCACCATGAATAAAAGCTTAAATCTTCATAGGATCCTCATACGAGTCTAGAATTTAGATTAGAGAAGAGGAAACCAACCTTTGATGTCTCTAAAACAAGCTTGACCGAACACTCTCCAAGAAAACCGAATAGGTGGATCTCTTCTAGAATTGATGTTTGATCTTCTCCAAAAACTTGATCTCCACCAACTCTTGATGATTTCAATCCAATTCTCCCATTAGATCTTCAAATCTCCCAAGGAATGATCAAGAAAAAGGAAAAACTTCTCCAAAAACTTGATGAAAAACGTGAGTGGCGCTTCAAAAACGTGATCAACTTTTGATCAACAAGTTTCAAGTGGAATCACACCTCTAATGATAGATCCACTTTTTCTCTTTGATTATCACTCAAGATCTATGATTAGAGGTTAGATCTAAATATGAATCTAAGAGAAAATTTGAGAGATGAAGAGAGAAAAGTTGGTGGAAGAGTTTTTTCATATTTTAGATCTTCTAAATTGAGAGATGGCTGAAAATTGTGTTTATGTTATGAGGTAGTTATCACATGGTATTTAATGTGTGATCTTTGCCAACTTGGATGCTTAGTTGGCAAGGTGGTTTTGGAGGGAAGAATCTAGATTCTTCTCTTTAAAATATCTTAGCCCACATGGTATCCAAGTTGCAATCTATGTGGCATTTTAATTAACCATTTAATTAAAGTACTACATAGATTTTAATTCACTTTAAATACCTAAAATTATTATCCTCCTAGTTTAATTTATCTTCTTGAATCAATTAATTCAACTATTAAATTTAATTGAATCAAATTAACCATTAATTCAATTAGAATAATTTGACTCTTCACATTAATCTATTCAAGAAAACCATTTTTGACTTTAGTCATATATTTTGACTTTTAGTCAAAATTTCTCTTTATTTGCCTAATTTTAATTTAGGTGATCATCTCTAATCCAATCAGAGAATTTCTACTTAAATTCATACCGTAACTAAATCGAGGAAGGCGTGTGACCCATTAGGTTCATCAATTAATTAGATATGGGCTCGTAACTCTTTACGATTTATAATTAACTAAACCATTTAATTAATTACTTATAGAATTAATCTCTATTAAAGTACCCAATCTCCATAGTCGATGTCTAACCACAAGCCTATGGAGCCCAATTTATTGCTGAATTAATTGTGGTGTGAACCTCATTTACTTACGCATTCCGTGCAAATACTGTCCCTCCATTTTCCGTCTCCCAATTGTGGCCTAGGGTTAAAATATTTTTGGCATCCCTAATAGCCCAATAACTATGCATCTATTCTTAATGATTGATTCGTTTGCATCCTCGACTTTGGAAATTTCTTTCCAAATCGACACACCACCTTGCGCAATAATTTTCTTAAATCGAATCATTGTAGAAAATATAAGAGATATACTCGTTTATCAGGATGAGGAAACGGATCTTTTCTTGGAACTCGCAAACCTCTATGCGTATATAGCTTGCACCCAACATGAACCTCATATGATCTGCTAATCAGTGATTGAGATGCACATCAAAGAACAAAGTCCTACCATGAGGTCACTATGGTCCCTCAAGTCTAAGGAATAATTATATGCACTATCGCAAGATAGAGAATAATTCAACACCGAATACCACTACGGCTATCTCATGGAATTCTCCATGTCGGGTCCTTAGTAGACTTGTTCTTGTAACAAGTACCCACTAACATGCACCGGTATTAACTACATCGATTACCCATGAAACAAGGCAATGATTCAACTCCTTGAATCATGCATCGTTAGTGCAAGTCTATCCGAATCCAAGATGCCCTCGTGTCAAGGATTCTATGACTTGAAAAGTATAAGATCAAGATATCTAGAGACTAGTTTCATGATCACCATCATATGCGTGACCTAGCCTCATAGCCTTATATGATCTAGAGAACTTCTTCCATATGGATTGCTGATGAGACAATTTACGAGGATATGAAGAAGATGGCCATTTTATTTATACTGCAAACATAAGATTGTTTACACAAGAGCAGTAATGATAAAGCCAAATATAATTGGCTGCAGGGTACTACTCTAACAATCTCCCACTTACCCTAAAGCCAATTACTCATAATCTTTAGGCCCATCTTCTCAAGATGTCTCTCAAAGACTTTCTGAGTAAGTGGTTTGGTTAGTGGATCTGCTACATTATCTTTTGAGGTAACACATTCCACTCTTATGTTACCTCTATCAATGATCTCTCGGATCAGGTGATAATGCCTCATCATGTGTTTGGATTGTTGATGAGATTTTGGCTCTTTTGCTTGTGCAATGGCTCCATGTAAATATCTTTATCGAGGTTACCATTAAGGAAAGCGGTTTTCACATCCATTTGCCATATCTCATAGTTATAATATGCAGCTATAGCGAGCAAAATCCTAATGGACTTAGGCATTGCAATAGGTGAGAAAGTTTCCTCAAAATCTATACTCGATCGCTAGGTATATCCTTTGGCCACCAATCTCGCCTTATATATTACAACTTCTCCATTAACTCCCAACTTACGCTTGAAGATCCATTTGTATCCAACAAGTACTATACCCTCCGGTGGATCAACTAAGGTCTAAACCTTATTGGAGTACATGAAGTCCATTTTGGATTGCATAGCTAGTTGCCAGTATCTCGAGTCCATGTCTGACATGGCTTTCTCATAATTCTTCAGATCACTATCCTATTGATTAGTCTCACGAAGAAATCCGAACCTTTTAGGCTCTCTCCTAATCCGTTCAGACCTTTTGGGAAGTTGTTTGTTTTGAAGTTTATCTACTTTTATTGGTTGTGGATTTTCTTTTTAATTGTGAACTTCATCAAGTTCCACGATCTCGCCTTTTCTATCTAATAGAAATTCCTTCTCCAAGAAGGTGGCGTTTCTCGAAACAAACACCTTTTGTTTCGCAGAATTATGGAAGTAATAATCCAAAGACTCTCTTGGGTAACCCAAAAATCTGCATAAGGTGGATCTAGCATCCAACTTATCTCCTACTGGTTTCTTGACGTAGGCAGGACACTCCCATACCTTTAAATAAGAATACGAGAATGCTTTGTTATACCACATTTCATGTGGTGCTTTGGGCGCCGACTTAAAAGGTATTATGTTAAGTAACTTTGATGCCGTTTCGAGGGCATAGCCCCAAAATGAAAGAAGAAGATCTGTGAAACTCTTCATAGATCGTACCATGTCCAACAAGGTGCGGTTTCTATGTTCCACCATACCATTCGACTGTGGTGTAGTAAGAGGAGTCTACTGTGAGAGAATCTCATTCTCTACTAGATAACCAAGAAACTCGTCACTCAAGTATTCACCTCATCGATCGGATCGAAGAGTTTTTATACTTAATTCGAGTTATTTTTCTACTTCATTCTTATACACTTTGAACATTTCAAAAGCTTCGGACTTGTGCCTCATGAGAAACACCCGCTCAAATCGTGTATATCGTCAGTAAACATAATGAAGTAATTGTAACCACCTCAGGCACTAACTCTCAGTGGCCTGCATACGTCCGTATAAACTAGTTTAAAAGTTTATTGGAGCGTTTCGGTTGTCCAACAAACAGTGACTTAGTCATTTTTCCCTTTAAACAAGACTCTCAAGTCAGTAACTCTTCAATGTTACTTATAGAAAGTGATCCTAAAGCAACCAACCTATTTATCCTACTTTTGGAAATGTGCCCAAGTTTAGCATGCTACAAGTATGCTTGGTTATCGTCATCCGATTTTTTTTTATTTTCTTGTTGCATTTGTAATAATGTATAGTTAGAATTTAGGGTGTAAAGCCTATTTGCTAATATATCAATAGCAATTAAAGAACCATCTTTAGAAAGAAAACACTTTTTATTCTTGCAAAAAAATTCGTAATTTTCTTTATCCAACACAGGGATGAAAATGATGTTCTTTAATAAGGACGGTACAAAGAGACAATTATTCAATTTCGGCTTTTAATTATTACATGCTAAAGTAACTAGGCCTGAGGCTTCGGCGTCAACTCTTGCACCGTTTCCCATCCTAAAGATCACATTCCCTTTATTTAGCCTTTTTGGCCTCTGCATCCCCTACAACGACTTGCAAATGTGAGAACCACATGCGGTATCAAATACCCATATTTCATTGTTAATCAAAAGATTAACTTCAACAAAGAACATACCATTTTTCAAAGAAGCCAAATACTTCTTACAGTTCCTTTTCCAATACTCAATATCTCCACAATAAAAGTATTTGTCCTCTTTAGTGTTGACTTTCTTCTTGATTCCACTCTATGGCTTCGGAACTTGTTTCCTTTTTGAAGAAGAACTTTTTTTCCTCTTTTTCCCCGTCTTGCCCTTATGGGCCTTAGAAGTTGAAGCAATCAATACCATCTTGTCTTTCTTCATGGTAGACTCGACCGTGACAAGCAAATTAACTAACTCGTTAACCATCATGTCGAGTTTACTCATGTTGAAATTCATGACGAACTGGTTAAATGAGCTTGGCAATGATTGAAGGATCAAGCTTATGTAAAGATCATTATCCATGATAACATCAAGTTTCCTAAGCTTTTTAATTAAAGAAATTATTTTCAAACCATGCTCGTGAATACTTGAACCTTCAACCATTCGTGCCCTAAACAATTCCTTGGAGGTGTCATAACATTCATAATGCATTTGCACCGAGTATAACTCCTCCAAGTGCATGCGTATCTTATTACCATGCTTCATGTGCTCGTGAGATTTTTGGAGTTCACTTGGCATTGATGCCAATATTGCATATCGGGTTTGAAGATCATCTTTCAACCCACAATTGACGGTTTCCTGCATGTCTTCTTTGCATCATGGGGATGGTATCGGGGGGACTTTGTGCCAAAACATAAGTCCTCTTCTCAGAATCAAGCACAATTTTTAATTTTCGTAGCCAATCACCATAGTATGGACCGATGTGTTTATTAGCTTCCAAAATTACGGAGAGTGAATTTTTAGCCATTTGAAATTGTTGATTTCAAAAAATCTACAAAAGCGAAGGAGAGAATATAAGCATTTATTCGTGCAATATTTTAGAACATGATATAGTCTTGTATCATGAGTTACCCACTATTTTCTTCAAATTTTATGCCCTCTCATAAAATTCAGGAAATCATATTTCCTAGTGGGTTTTAGGGCCCTTAAGAATTATGTATAGACCCACGAGATATAGCCATCTACAAATATCTCTTTAGGCAGGCAATTAGCTTTACCAATTACATCAACTATGCAACCTCTAAAATTATTTTGCCCCATCTTTTGTATAGACCCACAAGACGTAGCCATCTTTACAATTTGATGTTAAGTTTGACCCACTAATCCTTCTTTACAATAAACTTAATTATGCACATTCCACGAGACGTAGCCAATGCCACAATTGAACTAATTAAAAGAGCATCACATGCTTGAAGTAGTGATCATAGCTTTCCAAGTAGGTATGTCCCACAAAACGTAGCCAACGTGCTCACCCAGTAGCATCTCATGTCACATACTTATTCACATACTTATTGGAGAAAGACATGGAACATTAAATCTCATTTAATTTGTCCATTACAACTTAATAAAAAAAATTTTGTGAAAAATACTTAGACATGCTAAGTGAGGAATTTAATTCGAAAGATTGCCAAAACCTCATCAATGTTTTATTTACTCTTATTTAGGTTATCTATCCTAAGCATGCATTACCATACATCACAAGGATAATAATCATAAATAAATAAATAAAACAACCTAGCATGCTCCTAGGGTGGATGATTATGAGCCATGACTAAATAATGCACTTAGAGCCATTAGTATATTACGTAGTGATTTAAGGTGAGTAATTAAATGAATAGATCCTATCCATTACATATGCATCGTAATACATATATGGCCTTTATATCGTGAACTCCTTCATCTTCTTTTTCCTGATTACATAATATACCATGCATAGATAGCCTTCAATTAAAAGAAAAAGAAGACATCACCATCCTAAAACTACTCTTATTATAAGATAGAAAGAAGGCATGGAAGCCCAAAAACCTAATCAATAAATCAAATTATTAAAACTATTTTAATGAGGCTCATAATCATCCCATAGATCCATTCAACATCAAACATCCATCATATAAATGCTTGAAATTAGATAAACAACAATTAATTAAACATTTATCACATGAATATATAATTAAAAGCAAGTTAGTGCAACATATGCCACTGGAAACTGTTTAATGTAAATCATTAATTAAATGTGAAATTAAACTTGGTTTTAAATCATCTTAAGATTTCTAAAACCCTCCAACAACTTGGAAATGATTTAAAACACCATGAGAGATCAAATTACATCAAGATTTGGATCAAAACTTCATTAGAATTTCAAATGACAAATTCATAATATGCCTCGGGTCTGACCGGCAGCCCCCGTTCCTAAAATTCTAATAAATTTTTCTTGACTCCAACAATCACCAAATTTGAACCATAGGTTCCCAACTCATTTTAGATTACTCAGAAAATCAAGGACTACAAAAACAACATCAATTAGAGCACGAAATAATTTTATTTCCACAAGGTTAGTGCACAAATTATATAATTCTTGGGTCTAAATGGCAGTTCATGTTCTAAGATTTTTAGAAAATTCCCTTTAACTCCAAAAATCACCAAATTTAAACCATAGATTCCCAAAACATGGTAGATGACTCAGAAAATTAAATAGAACAAAAATAAAGCTATTTAATGCACAAAAACATGTCAAACCCAAGAGTTATATGTGCATGGCTTTCCAGAAAACACCAACATGTTCTCAACACGTTTTTCAAATTGACGAGTTTTTTATCCAAACTATAGTAAATCTAATCTAATACATGTATATTGATCTCACATGAGTTTTAAAATAATATAAAAACAATTAATTTCAGAAATTAACATTAATTCCATACCTAATCACAAGATCAACATCAACAACTTCAATCATTCAATCATATTGAATCTAAACATGCTAGATCATCATATAGCATCAATTATCACATAATTCACATAGATCCAAGCCACACACAATATCTAGTGACCTCCAACTCATTCGATTGAATCAAGATCGCTAGATTTAACATCAATTCATCACATGAATCAATGTTTAAACGAATAAAAGATCTAACCAAGTGATTTGGCTCAGATACCACTTGAAGGTGAAGATTAGGCTAAAATAAAATAAAATGCGGTGGAACTACACATCCATCACCATGAATAAAGGCCTAAATCTTCATAGGATCCTCATACGAGTCTAGAATTTAGATTAGAGAAGAGGAAACCTTTGATGCCTCTAAAACAAGCTTGACCGAACACTCTCCAAGAAAACCGAATAGGTGGATCTCTTCTTGAATTGATGTTTGATCTTCTCCAAAAACTTGATCTCCACCAACTCTTGATGATTGCAATCCAATTCTCCAATTAGATCTTCAAATATCCCAAGGAGTGATCAAGAAAAAAGAAGAAGTCCTCCAAAAACTTGATGAAAAATGTGAGTGGCCCTTAAAAAAACGTGATCAACTTTTGATCAACAAGTTTCAAGTGGAAGTATACCTCTAATAATAGATCCACTCTTTCTTTTTTATTATCATTCAAGATCTATGGTTAGAGATTAGATCTAAGAGAGAATTTGAGAGATGAAGAGAGAAAAGTTGGAGGGAAAGATTTTCAGATTTTAGATATTCTAAATTGAGAGATGGCTAAAAATTGTGTGCATGTTGTGAGGTAATTATCACATGGTATTTAAAGTGTGATCCTTGCTAACTTAAATGCTTAGTTGGTAATGTGGTTTTGGAGGGAAATATCTAAATTCTTCTTGTCAAAATATCTTAGCCTACATGGCATCCAAGTTGCAATCTATGTGGCATTTTAATTAACCATTTAATTAAAGTACCACATAGATTCTAGTTCACTTTAAATATCTAAAATTATTTCCCTTCTAGTTTAACTTATCTTCTTAAATCAATTAATTCAACTACTGAATTTAATTGAATCAAATTAACTATTAATTCAATTAGAATAATTTGACTCTTCAAATTAATCTATTCAAGAAGACCAATTTTGATTTTAGTCAAATATTTTGACTTTTAATCAAAATCTCTCTTTATTTGCCTAATTCTAATTTAGGCGATTACCTCTAATCCAATTAGAGAATTTCTACTTAAATTCATACCGTGACTAAATCAAGGAAGGCGTGTGACCCATAAGATTCATCAATTAATTAGACATGAGCTTGTAGCTCTTTACGATTTATATTTAATTAAACCATTTAATTAATTTCTATTAATTCTAGAGTACCCAATCTCCATAGTCGATGTGTAATGCCTAGGATTTTAGGGGCATTTCGTCCCAAGATCCGAAGTGCTACTCGCGAACGGATAATCGTTCCAAAATCATTAGAAACTTAATGCAGCATATTCATTCAAGCTAAATTCATAAAATCCATCAAACGATCCAAACTAATTTCCAAAATGTATGGATACATATCAATTTGTCCAAAAATTACATAGAGTAATCTAACTTATCAATACAATCCCATATTCTATATATTTCATAATTCCAAACCATGATTTCGATCCAAAATAAAAATCTAAGTCCAGAAGTTCCAAAATGATAGGTTAAACCAAAATACAATGGAGTTTACAAATCCAACAAGCTATACAATCTATCATGAGCTCCAATCATTCGTTCGTTCATGTTTCAAGAACCTACATGTTAAATAAGGTCATGAGTCCACTGACCCAGTAAAACTTATAGCATGCAAAAGAGAGTAAGAGTTCCAAAGAACATGAGCATATCAATAACAATACAAGAATGTGATACGGATAGCAATCGGAACGTTCAAAACAATTAATATATACATATATGTATCACATTCAAGTCCATAGGCTGAATCAATCTTTTGGTAGGTCTATCACCCTTATATCTTCAATATATACATTTCGCCTTATCCCTCCAACTCCCGAAGGAGCATCATTCAATCAAGAAGCACAACCGACATACGTGCTTAGGGTAGTGCTTCGAAATTCTACCTCCAGAACTCGTCCGAACTACCCAACAATCAGGGACTCGAGGGTCCTAGTCGACAGTCCGATACTACCCAAGTTCGGTTCTCAAGAAATCCCACATGGGCCCCAATCAATCAATCATATGGCTTTAGAACGAAATAGGCAATCAATCAATGAATCAAGAAGTGGCAATGCATAACGTTCTAAGGCCACAATATCAATAACATTTCAATAGGCCAAAACGGATTCAATCAACCGATCAATTCAGCAATTCAACCATGGACTAGTGGAATTACGTTTTGAAACTTTGTATAACGTTAAAATAATTGGATATGGACTTAAGATATCAAGAAATAGGATTTAAAACTCAAGAGTACAAGTTTTAGGCCGAGACTGGACGCTTGGGTGCAGCGCCCAAAACACAAAATCTTGGCCGAAGGTGGGCGCTTGGGTGCCATGAACAGTAATTTCTGCGCGCTTGGGCGCCTATATGCACGCTTCAGTGCTGACTTTCGGGTGAAAAATCCAACTTTTCGTCTTTTTGATTTTCTTTGAATTTTTGATCCAAAAATACATTTTGAGGTTCTTAAATACATAAAATGAAACATCGTTGTATTAAAAATTTTCGAAACATCATTTTAACGTCAAAACGCACGATTTTGTCCATATCCTTTGTTTCTAATCAAATTTTTCGTTCGTTTCTCCTCTTAGTCCATGGTCTATCATTCAATATTCAATCCCAAGCATCGGTACAAGAATTTAGGATGAATCAATAAGCAACGGATCAACACATTCAAGAGTTGAGCGTAGATTTTGCAAGTATAACAAGACAACAATGTAGATTCTCATGCTCAACATGTCAATAGCATCAAGTACTCAAAGCATGCTCGATCAACGTAGAGAAAAGCTGAAATACATGCTCATGGAGAGGAAGAGATGCTATAAGTCTTACCTCTTGTAGCTTAAATCCGAAAATGTGGTTGATCCAAACTTATGATCACACCTATAACCACATATATACATTTATTGTCAACTTCTAGACAACCAAACGTAAATCACTCTTAAATCATACTTATAAACTACTTACCAAGAGTCTAGGTTGAGTGTTTACCCCACTTTGAATCCCTTAATGCAAGAAACCGATTTGTTTGTGATAGAATAAAGTGTAGGTGCAGTTCTATGTTTTTGAAAGAGTTTGTATGTTTGAACTTTCTGCAGAAATGTTGTGGAACCAAATGAGCTTATTTATAGAAGGATTTTGGGGCAAAAATGAGAGAATTCAAAAGCCAAAGCCCCTCGAATTAATTCCCAAGGTCTAGTGATGGTTATAGGGTGGCTTTGTGACTACACAGGAGTGGATAGTTGATAGAAAATGTCAAATTATCACAAGAAGAATGGCTACTTCGGCTGGCTCTGCAGAATCAGATTTCCTTTCCTTTTTCTTTTAATTTTTGAAGTTCAATTGGTGCTAAACTTGGTCAACAATAATGGCTAAGTATGAGGCTTGAATTGGGCTTGTTTCATGGGCCATTTGGGCTCGTTTTTGGGTCGAAAAGCGACGAGAATTTGAAACGTGTTTGCTTGAAAATTTCTCGAATGCACAATACGTGTTTTGGTTTTAAAATGATGCTCCATTTTGAAATCAAATAAATTTTTGACAAATCAGCAATTCGGGAATTTCATTTAGGAAAAATCTCGAGGTTTGTTTGAATCAAAACTGGGCACGAAAATGAAACTTAAATGTACAAATATTCTTTGAATGCACGAAATTTATTTTGACATCAAAACGATGTTCGTGATTTTTGAAAACAAAAAATCGATGATTTAAGATTTTATTTTTAAGGGAATATTTGGAGTGTCACAATCTCCCCTCCTTAAAAGAATCTGGTCCCTAGATTCCCTTCTCTATAGGAATAGGTAGGAATATCCAATCCTCGCAACGTTCTTACGTTCTCGAGTAACCATATTCTAATTCCTTATTTCTCCCAGAAAAATTAACTTAAAGTGTCCTTCAATTTCTTACTTCTCAGTTTAGAAATCGAGGATTCAAAAAAATCACTTTACTTTCGTAAGGTCACCTTGAGTGGGCGATTTGCTAGGATAAGTGATAAACTCGTATTTTCCTCCAATCATAAGAGAATTCAGATACGTAATGCAAGTTTCATAAGGTCCTCTTATAGGTTCTAAATCTCATACTGAATTTTTATCAATTCTAAAGTCGAACCTATTTGTTTAGCACACATAGGTAATATAAAAGAATGTGCAGCTCAAGAGCTAAACAAAGCTTGGCATGAAAATCTTGGACCAAAGAATTTCTTTCCAATCCTTGCACCGAGTCCATCCTTCGTTCTCTTGCTAGCATATCGGCTCAATTTTTAAATCCTTTAATTTCTGTTCACGCATTAGGATATGTGAGGTGCACTGGATCACTTGATTATACTAATCCTCTTATTCGATTACCGATAGAGATCCTTGAATCCAATTCATGAATTCGTTTCTTTTCATAGCTTCGCTCGAAATACTTCCAAGCCTACATGTCTCTTTCGATTTCTATATTTGCTCTACAACATGTCATCAATCTTATGCTGGTTTTTCTAAAAGAAAAGTGACATATCTATCCTGTGGTTTTTCTGAGTGTTTGAGTACTTAGAAACTTGTCTTCAACTTTTCCAATTACTCATCTCCTTCCTTCTTATCAAGCTCATTCCTGAACTTTGGTGGTTTAATACCCAAAACCTAGTTAACGATAGATCTATTAGATTTTCCTTACTAGCACATTCTAGGTTAGCTGACTATCATTGCTAGATTACAAGTGGCTATAGTAAAGTGAACGATTGTCCTCTTGCATACCCATTTCTCACTGGGAGAATCCTCTTACATGGCATCTCTTAGGTAAGACGCCCTCTATATTTCTTGGGTTTTCTGTATTCTTAATCTCTTGAATAAAATTTATCTTTGTCTATTACGATATCTTGAGGAGCTCGTTCGTTGAGATTTCTAAGTGTCAATGCAAAGTTCCATTATCTCAGAGATTCATAATCCTCTTATCATGGCTCAAGATCGTCGATACTAAAATCCTATGTTCATTAAGTTCAAGAATTCCTCATTAATTCGCCAAAAGCCTGGTTACTAGCTCAACTTGCAAAATGAGCAAAGAAAATGGTTATAGAACCACTACCACATCATGCCTAGTTTCCATTATCATCATTACTACTAGGCTTTACAAAATCTGGCATAATTGAGATCGTCATTCTCAAGTACTCATGCGCCGAAGTTCCTAACACATACATATATAGATGGGCTTAAGATTTCAACTCTAATCAATCTTAACTTAATTAGGATCCTTTGTCTCCTTATTTTCATATCCAATATTTAATCCGACAATATTCCCAATATTTTTAGCATCGCTCAACCTAATTTTGTCCCTTCTAGCTGTCTCTCAATCTAAACTAGCGTCTCATTTCTTTCCTTTAATTCCTTATTAAAGTCTCGCTTATTTACATTTTGTTTGTCCCCCCGATTGGGACCACATTCCGACTCCTTTATTCTAGCTAATTTTCGCTTTTCCCTTGTCCATCCTATCAACGATATCACCAACAGTCACAAACGGCTAGAAAAATTGTGAATATAACGAATCTTATCTTAACACTAGGATTTCCTAAATTCTATCCTCAAAGCTTCATTCCTTTGTCCATCTCTTCCTAAGGTCACTAGGGTCGATATCTAACTCAAAAACAATTCAACACCATATTCATGCTTATAACGTCCTCCTAATATCAAGTGGCTAGCGCATAAATATAGCAATTCACAAATTGGTAGGTCTCCTAATTGTGATCCAATATATTTAAACATTACCTATCATTCCATATGATCATAACTTAATTCAGTCCAATCCTATGACACAAGTCCAAAGAAGTTCTGATCCAGAGAGTCTGATTATGGCGTCACGCTATAACTGGCCTAGGATCGCCCACCAGTCGTTGGGACTCTAGAGGTAGCTCCTACGGGCTCAAGAGGTGGCTCCCGTGCATGTAGCACTTTGCCCCGTAGGATCAAGAGGTGGCTCCCATACGCGTAGCAGTTTGCCCCGCATAGCACTTAGCTCCCATTTGACTAGTGGTGGCTCTGATACCATCTGTAACGCCCCGGATTTCAAGGGCATTTCGCCCTGAGATTCTAAGTGCTACTTGCGGACAGATAATCATTCCAAAGTCATTAGAAACTTAATGCAGCATACTCATTCAAGCTAAATTCATAAAATCTATCAAACAATCCAAACTAATTCCCAAAATGTATGGATACATATCAATCTGTCCAAAAATTACATA
>JACFYI010002720.1:269468-283013 GCA_014898755.1 Handroanthus guayacan
CCTCTATCGGAACAATAATTATACAACAGGGGACAATATACTAAGCAAATTCCATAATAAACCTTTATACATAAGCCTTAACGTTCATATAATACATAACAGGAGCTATACTATTACAACGTCAAACTAAACAAGCTGTATTTACAGAAACTCTCCACATACTATAGTCCTAGTGGCTACAAGCCATCCAGGAGGATATCTAGGAATCACAAGACGAATATAAACTCTAAATAGTACTCGTACATCTCTATCATTTACAATAAACGAAAATAAAAAGCATAATCTCATAATTACATCCAACAAGCTTCCAACTTATTCACCTACACATGGCAGAATAATTAAATAAGTCCACTGACTTAATAAGAAGCATAGCTATGGAATAGGAATGAATACGGAAGCCAATGAAAGAGTAACGAGGCCATAAGCTCAACAATGAAATGAACATACCAACGATTGCAATTATTTCACAAGCAATATAAACAAATGGCTCAATAAAGGCATAAATGATAGCTCGGCAAGAGTGCAAGCAATAGCTCGTCAATAGCATAAACAATAGCTCGACAAGAGCACAAATAATAGCTTAGCAAGAGCATAAACGAGCCAAATCATAATAATAATTATCACAATCACATGGCAAAGGCAGAACTATTATTTGGTGGGTCTGTCACCCTTATAACTCCGTAACAATATATAATCCTTATCCCTTCACAGGTCCCACACTCGAGTGGCCGCTCGAGATAATGACCCGATCATATAATGTGATACAAATTGTCGACTATCCGCGTGTCACAGGCTAGTCCTCGGAAAACCTATCCCAGGTTACCTTGAAACTACCAAAACAATTAGCAAACTATTCAGGGGATCAACTGTCGGCCCGATGCCGCCAGCATCCCTCCTGGAGTTTCCCAAGTGCCCATAAACAATCACACAATATGTTTCGTAATTAATAGGAGTTGTTCGAATTAGGATATTCAAAGTTCAAACAAGATTCGGACATGATCAATCAATTCGGATCGAATTTGGGACATATAGATTATATATTCGGATATTGGAGAACTCAACGGAGTGAAAAACGGACAAAAAATGGCAAAACGGTTCAAAAACTCCGTGGACCAAGTGCATGCAGATGCCCCCGGAGCAGCCCAAGGCCCCGTCCTTGGGCGCTACAGCGCCCAAAAGTGGGCACGATCGCATCGGTCGATTTTTCCAATTTTTGGCGATTTTTTTTTTGTATGAATTCCTTTTTATAACAGACCTCCAAAAATGAAAAAATTAGAATTAGTTTGTTCTAACCATCATTTAGATTTTTAATTTCTAAGTTTTGAAATAATTTTGGCAAAAATAGCAATTTTAGTGTTTTCAAACTATCAAGTAGTTTTAGTCCTCTTTTGTCCATGATTTCTACTCCATTAAGTCTCCAACATGATCAAGAATATGATAGCATAGGATTGAGCTTGGGTTTCGATAGAATCAAGGGTCCCAATCAAGAAATTTCAATAATCTCCAACAATACAATTCAATCGGTAGAAAAATTTAAATCAACCAATAAAAATTTCAATCCATAGCAAATATGCAAGATAGGAAATAGCTATGATCCTTACCTTATAAGTTAATCCAAAGTGTGATAGAAAGGGTTCTCCCTCAAACACAACCTATAGAAATCAAAATCGTAAGTTTTATGCTATATTCGATACCTATGTATAAATCACAATGTATAACACTAAATCTCTATCTTACCAAGTGAAGCAACCTTAATTCTCACTTTCTTAAATTGATTTGGAATTGAAATTGATGATTGGAAGGTTTTTAACCTCTAGAATATAAGGTAAAATGAAAGAAGTTTAGTTGCAAGTTTTTCCTTCCTTTTTCTTTCCTCTCTTTTCTCTCTTTTTTTCTCTCTTCTCTTGCACGAAATTTTTGGCTAAATTTCTGAAAATCTTATTGCTTATCATATAGAAAAATGTTAGGATTTATTGATCATTTATTTATTTGTTGCTAAGTGTCAATTTCTTATGGATGGTAGATTAGTAGCTTAATCATGCCATGAACTTGGTTGACAATTATTTTTGGCATATAAAACTCAAATATCTTGGCTATAATTTTGAGTCAATTGGCTGAATGTGTGTGTGTGTATATACGTGTGTATATATATATATATAGATAGATATAGATATATATGCATTTTGATTTTTATTGGAAGCTTATTTTAGTGTATAAGGCATTATATGTTAAGGTAAGTTTTGATACTAGATTTTGACCATAATTTTGAACTAAAACTTATTTCTTTTGTCTAAAATAATGTGTGCAATAATTTTCTTAAGGATGATAAAAGATTTATGATTTGGAAAAATATCTCAAATTGGTGAAAAATTGGATACCAATTAGGGTTTTTCTCAAAAACGTTCTAAAACGTTTATCAATTGAATTTTGGGAGTTCAAAAATTTCATTAGGAAAAATTTTATCTAAGAATTTAATTAGATAGATTCTCTCATTTTAAATTTCAATTTTCAGAAATTTTTTGAGTTGCTACAGATAAAGTCAAATCTAATTGGCTGTGGGGCACTACTCTAACAAGAAGTGCCAAGATCTCATTAGCGGTCCAAACACATACTTATGCATTATCATTTGATCAAAGGGATCATTGATAGAGGCAACATACGAGTGGAACACGTTGCCTCAGAAGAAAACATAGCAGATTCACTACTAAAACTATAATGCAAACGATCCTTAAGAGACACCTAGAGAAAATGGGCCTAAAAGTATGGGGAATTGCTTTAGGGTAAGTGGGATGTTGTTAGAGTAGTGCCTCACAGCCAATTAGATTTTGGCTTACAATCTACTCTAATTAACACAGTCTTTTTCGTCAATATTACTTGTTATGCCCATTTCCATCTCTTGCATTATTTTATTATATTATCTACGAATGCATTTGGATGAAATCCTCTAGATTACACAAGACTATGTGATATGATAGTGCCAATGGTTAGGCCATCATGACATATGCCTCCATGGTCATAAATCTTAAAATATTCCAAGTCGTAGAATTTATGACACGAGAACAGCATAAATTCGGACAGACTTTTGTCAACGTAATATTATCTCAAAAGGAGTTTTGAGAATTCTCCTCATTTCATGGAAGAATGATAAAAGTTATTGGTATACATTCACGGGTGCTTATTAAAAGAACAAGTTTACTGAAAATTCACCATGAGAAATTCATAAGATAGCCTGAAAGGCCTATCGGCAATGGATATTTCTCCAAGGCTACGATAGTACATATAATTAGTCATTCGACTTGAGGGTTCATGGTGACCTTATACATAGGTGCTTAAGCTTTTGTTTTTCACTCAATTACTTAGAGAATCTTTGTGGTGGATTTTTAGGTTTAAGTGACTTATGTGTAGAAGTTTGTCAAATCCAAGAGAGGATCCATTTACTCATTTCATAGAGTGATATTATCTTCTATGCTATCTATGATAAATCGATTCAAAAAAAATCCTTACGCAAGGTGGTATGACTAAATGGAAAAGAGTTTCCAAGGAGTTTAATGGTCACAAATGGAATCAATTATTAAGAACAAATTCATAACTATTTGAGTTATTAGGGTATCGATTTATATCTTGGCCCTCGACTCGAGTCGTGGGATAGAAAATGGAAGGACCGTAATTGCATGGTACTCGAAGAATGGATAAAGAATCACATTGGAAATTAATTCATCAAATGGTTGGACTCCTAAGCATGTGACTAGCCATTTTCTATGGAGATTGGGTACTCCAAGAATTACCAGAAATTAATTCTTAAAAGGAGAGGTTAATTAAAAGATTTTAGTTAACCGGAATAATAATTATTATTATTTGTAAATTAAATCACGATAGTTGTTCATGAGCCCATGTCTAATTAATTAGTAGACATTTGGAGTTACATATAAAACCTAAGTAGCCAAATGGGCTTTTTAAGTTTTTGGAGATTTCATTTATAGAGATAAATAAAATTACAAAGACTATTTTTGAAATAGTCTAAAATTTGGGCAATATTATATTTATTGGATAAATATAATTTGGATTCAATTTAAAGAGTTCATTGAAAAAATCAAATTAAAGTCACAATTGATTTTGACTATATGATGATCAAAGTCAAATGCCAGCTAATTTGGAATTAAGTTGACCAACCTAAGTAATTTGGTTTAGCATTAAACTAAAGAGTTAATTTAAGTAAACCTACATGGATTAATTAGATGCTGAAATAAGAGATAAATGAAGATGAAATGAGAGACAAATTACATTTAGATGCACATTCAAAAGTTGAATTTGAAATTAATTTAGAATTAATTTCATTTGAATTTGCCTACATGGCAAAGCATGCATAAAAATGTGATGTGGGGGTCTTTAAATACCTACAATTGCTGCCACTTTAGTCTTGGTTGTTGGCAAAAATATTTTCACATTTTCAAGTCTTCAAATTCTCTCTAAATTCCCTCAAGTAACTTCCTTATCTTCTAGTTCTATTTTTCTAGTCAATAGATTAGAAGATTTTCCGTTTACTTAGTGTATGGATATCCAAAGAGGGAGGTGCCATTGGGTAGCTCCTTTGTAGTGCATCTTTTGAAGATTGTTCTTGAGAATTGAAGGAGAAATCAAGGCTTGAAGATCCAAAGGAGTTTCGAATTGATGAAGATTGAAGAGATCATCAAAATTGAGGAGATCTACACTTGTTTTGAAGCTTCAATTTTCGGCCACAGCAGCATTTATGTTCGGCCAGCTTCATTTTTCTTAAATCAAGGTAGTTTTCTCACTTTAGATCTAAAAATTGATGGCCATTGGAGGATCCCTGAAGCATATTGATCTTATGTTCATGTTGACGAATACAATTAATGTTGATTTCCGCTGCATTTTATGTTTTTTATGCATATCCTTCACCTTTAAGATCCGATCCACATTTGAAGTTGGATTAATCTTCACTTTAACTTGTCCACGTCAAGTAGTAGCTCACCAATATGGATAGATCGAGGCTGGGAATAATCTATCTAGTGAAGGGGAGAAATGTTGTAGAAGAAGATGGAGATTAAAGGAACTTTTGGAGAGAATTTTGGAGCAAAATAAACCCTGAAAATCAAATTTTCTTTACCAAAATGGGACTGGCCAAGATTCCCTATTTTTGGGATACGTAAATGCTCCAAAATATTTTAATTATCCATACAATTGTGTCTTTATACATTAACTGTCAAGTAATTAATTTTGTCATGTATCGATACACATATATGTATAAGCATTATGCCTTCCACAAGGCAAAGATCCTCGCTCCTATTCTCATTGTTCCATGCGAGTAGGCTAGTGTGCACCATCACAATAGACAATCCTAATTAATTAGTCTTAATAGATTTGCTAATTGGGCTTAATGAAAATCCTATTTTAATTCTCAATTGGGGTCATCTACCAGTTAATTAAATTCTTTTTCTTCCATATTTAATTGGATTTATCCATTACTTAATTAGTTATGTCATGGTCCAATTAAACAACTCTTTGTTTAATTGTATTAATTCAACACATTGAATTAATCAAGCCATATATTAAATAAATTAATCTCTATTAATTGAATTTTTTTTCCCTTTAACAATTAGATATATTATCTTGCATTTTAGATAATAGTTTCTTTTCTTGTGAGGACTTCTTGGTTTTATTATGTGACTCGTTAGGTCCACTGATTAATTAGACATAAGCTTATATTGTATGTGATTTAATTTATGAATAATAATCAATATTATTTCGATTAATTAAACTCATTTAATTAACCTATCTTGAATAAATTTCCATTAATTCGAAAGTAACAATTTCCATAGTCCATAACTAGCCACAAACCTATAGACTTGATTGAATAAGTGAATTAATATCGTATGAATCTTTCCTTTAATGAATACCATGCGAATACAATCCTTCCACTTTGGCCCTATCTCCCAATTGAAATATAGGAATAAGATATTAGTTGGTTTCCTAATAGCTTCAATTTTATTTATCTATTATTAATGATCTGGTCCAATTGTGACATTAAGTTTGAAAGTGTAACACTCCGAGAATTCCCTAAATAAAATTTTGAGTCATTGATTTTTTGGAACTCTATTTGATTTCAAAATCACAAGCATCATTTTAAAATCAAAATACGTTTCGTGCATCCGAAAATTTTTTGAGCAAACACGTTTCATTTCTCATCATATTTCGACCCAAAAATGAGCCCAAAAGCCGATGAAACAAGCCCAAAACTTGACCCAAGACACTAGCGATTTTTGTTGACAAAAGACAAGCATCTTTGAATTTAAAAAAAAAATAGAAATTGAAAAATCTGAGGCTGCTGCCGTGCAGCCATAGCTGCACATCGGATGGGATTTTATCCCATCCATCTATCACAAAGCCACCCTAAGCTAGCCCAAGGTTAGAGAATTATTTTGAGGGGCTTAAGCTTTAAGATTTTTGCATTTTTGACCCAAAATTCCTCTATAAATAAGCTCAAACCTAAGCCCCAAGTTTCTACACATCTTTTAAACTTAACACTTAGAGATATTCTACAAAAAATTTTACAAACACTTTGGCACTTTGAGCTCTACTTGTATTCTTGTTTCTTCTCTCAAAATCGATTTCTTAAGGGATTCTAGTGGTGAACTCTCATCCCAAAACTTTGGTAAGTAGCATAAGATTGTGATTTAAGAATAGTTAATGACATGTATGTTTAGAGCTTGATATAAAAATGGGTGGTTAATGTAGATGTTGGAAACTAAGCTTGAAACACTTGCATTATCAAGTTTTAGCTACAACAGGTAAGATTTATGGCTTTCCTCATCTTCTTATGAGCATATGTTCTTAGTTCTTTCCTTGACCGAATGATCATATATCGTATTGTTGAAAATCTTGCTCCATTGATATGTGTCTTTCATGAGCTTATATTGTTGCCTTGTTGTTCTTGATATAATAAGTTATATCTCTTGAATATGTAAATCCAAAACTTAATGAATCCTCTTGAATCTTATACCATTACTTTAGATTGAGTTTTGAACAATGGACAATAGACTAAGAGGAGAAATGAATCAAAGATTGATTAAAAATGAGAGATATAGACAAAAATCGTATTATTCGACTTGAAAACGATCTTTTAAAAAATCTCATAGCCAATTTCAAATCGATTTAAAATATTTTTACGTATAAGAGAACCCCAAAAATATAGTTTTGGAACAAAAATGAAAAATTTGAAACGAAAATGAAAGAAAGAAAAGTAACAAGTAAACTTGATAAAAATTGATTTTTAGTTACTTTCTTTAATTTTTCAAAATGGCTAGGCCTAGAATTTAATAGAACATGCTTTACAAAAGTTATAGGAAAAAATTATGAAGATTTTCCAGAAATTAAAAAAAAAAAAAAATCCAGCGCCCAAGCGGGGGCTTAAGCGCCAATTCCAGTAGCCATTTCGGCCGTTGGGTGCCGGGGTGCCCATTCTAGTAACCTAATCCCCTCCATTTTGACTCTATTTTGCTAATTTAAGTCCGTACTTTATTTCTTCAAGATATTTTAAAGCTTTTTAAATGGTTTTCTTATGTCCGAAGTTAAGACGAATCATTTATTGAACTCATTTTTTTGTTATAAACCTTTACCAATTAATATCAATCTTTTGAATATGTCTACGGATTATGTTTTTAAAATATTTTGAGCTTAGGAATGATTTTTATATATTTAAAACCCCAATCGAATTGTTTGTATTTATGATTGATCGAAAATTTTCGTTGTCGTTGAAACAATCCAATTTTTAAATTGGGCATTCTAATGCCCATTCGAGTTTCAAACATTTATGTTTTGATTTTGATTCGCCAAACCAAGTCCATATCTTATTTCTTGAGGATGTTTTAAGCTTTTAAAATAATATCCCTAAGTGCAAGATCCAAACTAGATTCGTATGTTTGATTCGTTCGTCCGTTTGAAATGAGCCATTATGGTCATATGTCTCTAATACATTTTGTTTGATATTATTTTGAACCCTTTGATTGATATGAATAACAAATTCTGAATAATTTGTTTGATATGATCGGCCAATTGAAAATGTGCCCGAAGCGACTGTATGATTCCAATATATTTCTAATATGTTCAGTTTGTTCTAAGCCTATATAAATGTATGAATGTTGGGCCCTGAGAATTTTCAGGAGTATCGGATTGAGTGATATCAGGTTGACAATCTGAGTCCTTGGTAATTCCTGTATGTTGGATAACTCGGAGGGGTCCTGGAGGTAGGATTCCAAAGAGTTACTCCTGAGACTCGTGGTCGACCATGCTGCGGCGACTGTATCTCAAATACTATATGGCTCTCCTTGAGCGACGGCTCGGAAAAGCAAAACGGAGCATTAAGGATTATATGTATGTTATATGTTGGAGTTATAAGGGTGACAGATCCATCAAATGTTTGAACCAGCCTTATAAGCTTTATTGACATGAATGTGACATGTGATTTATGATACCCGTTCGTTCTGTTGTTCTGAAATATTATATGAGGTCACATTCATGATTTTCGTTCTTGATATGTTCATCGTTGAATCTTGTACTCCACTCGTCTGCCATAAGTTTTACTGAGCCAGTGGACTCATAATTCTATAAACATCATGTAGGTTCTTAAACTGTGGATTGACTGACTAAAGCTTCGTGTTAGTATATAGCTTCCATTTTTGAGTTATGTATATAAGCATGTATCTTGGCATGATGAACGCTTAGATTTATGTTTCGTTAGGAATGTATAGATTGCCGGCTTGTAATAGTTAGGATATCCAGATATAATATTTCGGTTTAGTTAGTCCTGTTTGAACTATGGATACGTTTAGCTTCTTATTTGGATCTAGTAATATATTTTGAAAATTTCCAACTAGTAATTTTAAAACACTATGTTATGAAATTGTGTTTTGGAATTTCTGTTTATGATTTTAGTTAAGTTCTGTAAGGGAGTAGCATTCCGGATGTCGGGACGGAATGCTAACGTTATTCAGGGTGTTACAGAAAGCTTCCTATCCACATTATCATACCATGTTTCGGAAGAATTTTTATTAGAACCAATTATCACCAAAAACATATAAGATAAACTCATTCATCAAGATGAGCAATAGATCTTTTATTGGTTCTCAACAACCTCCATACAACAAAACTTATACTCAAAATGCACGCCTTGAGTGACCCACTAAAAAGGTCGAGCACACGTTTTATAAATATAAGCACTGATGCACAAGACCACCATGAAACCTCAAGTCAAAAGATTAATTATATGTACTATCATAAGTTGGAGACATTTCCAACAAGCCACTAGGGCTACCTTTTAGATTTATTTATTAGGAGTCTTTGATGAACTTGTTCTCTAAAAAGCATCCATAACATGCATTAGTATCACTAGACCGATTGCCCATGAGATGGAACATCCTCTAACTATTTGGAGTTAGCCTTTGTCTCAAAGATTCTGTGACTTATAATGACCATAAAGTCATATCTTATAATGAGCCAATAGTTGGTATACACCATGTCCCTTAATAGTGTATGATCTTATGGGCTTCACAAAATGCATTGCAAATCACATATCGATTAAATAAGATTTTTTTTTTATTTTTAATAAAAGTTGTTCATTTAATGTGACACCCCAAGAATTCCCCTAAAATGAAATTTTTGAATCATCATTTTTTCGAAAATTCATTTGATTTAAAATCACAAACATCGTTTTGAAATCAAAATATGTTTCATGCATCCAAACGATTTTCAAGCAACCAAGTTCCGTTTTCTCGTCACGTTTCGACTCAAACAAGCGCCGATTTGTATTTAAACAAGCCCCAAAACTTAGCCAAAACACTAGCCACTATTGTTGACCAAGATTAAGCATATTTGAATTCAAAAATAAGAGAAAAGAAAAAGAAAAAGAAAATGAAAGCAAACATGGCAGCTATTGCTACTGAAAAGAGGTGATGGTCTAGCCATCACCATTCCATCCATCCATCTATCCTAATGTGTCAAGAAGCCACCCTACAACCATCACTAGACCTTGGTAATTATTTGGGGGCCTAAGCTTTGAAAATGTTACATTTTGGCCCCAAGTTCCTCCTATAAATAAGCCTCCATTGGTCATAAGATTTCTACAAAAAATTTCTAACTCACAAACTCTTCTAGCACTTAGAACAAATACATGCGTCTTTTCTTTGTCTTCAAAAATCGATTTGTGGCTTAAGGGGGAGTCAAGGTGTGTGAGCTCATCTTAAACTCTAAGTAAGTGGGTTTAGATTCATGTTTAAGGATTGTTAATGGTATGATATATAGAACTTGATTTGAGCATGTATATATATGGTTATAGGTGTTGATTATAAGTTTGGATCACTCTCATTTTTGGGATTAAGCTCTTAGAGGTAAGACTTATGGCTTTCCTCATCTTCTTGTGAGCATACGCTCTTCGTTCTTTCCTTGACCGAATGGTTATGATATCGTGTTATTGAATCTCTTGCTCCATTGATATGTATTTGCCATGAGCTTATGTTGTTGCTTTGTTGTTCTTGCTTTGATAAGCTCTACCTCTTGAATATGTAAATCCAAAGCTTGATGAACCCTCTTGACTCCTATTTTGATGCTTTGGATTGAGTTTTGAACAATGAAAAATGGACTAAGAGGAGAAATGAACCAAAGATTGATTAAAAATGAAAGATATAGACAAAACCGTATTATTCGACTTGAAAATGATCTCTCGAAAATCTCATAACCCATTTCAAATCGAGAATTTGCAAATGTTTTTACATATAAGAAAACCCCAAAAATGTAGTTTTGAAATGAAAGATTTGAAATGAAAATGAAAGGAAGAGAAGTAACAAATAAACTTGATAAATATTGATTTTTAGTTACTTTCTCTAATTTTTAAAAAAATGGTTAAGCTTAGAATTTTATAGAACATGCTTTACAAAAGTTGTAGAGAAAATTATGAAGAATTCCCAGAAATTATAAAAAAAGAAAAAATTTTACTACGCATGGAACTGTTCACGGCGTGATTGCGCGTGAATAGTACCGTGGTCGCGCCCAAACTAGAGAATTTATGCCGTTTGGCGCGAGCGCGCCCATTTTTGAGCGCTGACGCACCTAGGATAGACTCCAAACTTCGTTTCTTGACTTTTTTTGTTATTTTAAGCCCATTCTCTACCTCATTTTAATGATTTAAAGTTTTCTGAACGATTATTTCCTTAATCTAAGTTACGATTCGAATGGGTTTTAAATTTGACATTTGTTTCCAATTGATTTTGACCATATTTAATCCCTCTAAATGTGTTTATGACTTCGAAATGAAATCTCTCTAGTCCATAGCCAAAATTCCAAAACTGATCCATTAGGTTGAATTGATTGATCGTTTGAATTCCTGCCCGAAATGACTATATGTTCGATATGTTCTGTTATGATCGAAATGCTCCGATACGTTCATTATGTTCTGATACATTCTGTTCATTTCCAAGCCTATCTATTTGTATATATGTTGATAGGCCAAATGGGCCCTGGAGGTAGGGTCCCGAAGGATTAAGTATGAGACTCGTGGTCGATCGTACTGTAGCGGCTGTGTCTCGTATACGAATGACTCTCCTTGAGCTTTGGCTCGGAGCTGTAAGTTTATGACTCTCCTTGAGCTTCGGCTCGGAGTTGTACGTTTTGACTCTCCTTGCGCTTCTGCTCGGAGTTGTACATTTATGATTCTCCTTGAGCTTCGGCTCGGAGTTGTATGTTTTGACTCTCCTTGAGCTTCTGCTCGGAGTTGTATGTTTTTTACTCTCCTTGAGCGCTTGCTTAGAGTTGTAAGTGGAGTGATAAGGATGACAGACCCACAAAATGTTTGAATCAACCTTATATGCTTTATTGACATGAATGTGACATAAGATTTATGATATCCATTTATTTTGCCCATTCTGTTGTTCTGAAATACTACATGAGATCACATTCATGATTTTCGTTCTTGATATGTCCATCGTTGAATCTTGTACTCCAGTCCCATGTTATAAGTTTTACTAGGTCAGTGGACTCATTATTCCATAAACATCATGTAGGTTATTAGACCGTGGATCGACTGACTGGAACTTCATATTAGCATATAGCTTCTCTTTTGGAATTATGTACATAAGCATGATAAACGCTTAGATTTATGTTTTGTTAGAATGTTTTGAACATAGGCTTGTAATAGTTAGGTTATTCGAATGAAATACTTTGGTGTACTTAGTTCCGTTTGATTTACGGATACTTTTGACTTGTACTTTGGATTTTTGTAATGAAATTTGGGAAATTCTAACTTGAAATTTTGGGATCATTTGAATCGTTAAGTTATGGAATTGTGTTTTGGAATTTCTGTTTACGGTTTTAGTTAAGATCGTACGCGAGTAGCACTTCGGATCTCGGGGCGAAGAGCCCCGGGATGCGGGGCGTTACATTTAACAAAATTAAATTAGTTTGCATGGCACTACTCCAACCATTGACAACCCGTTGACAAAGATTCAAAACTTTTCATGGGTTATCAGATGTGGATGTTGTATCCAAATCATCAGTATTGCTTCATCAATAATATTATGCTTTTCCTTGTTTGCATTGTTCTTCAGCCCAAGAATTTCACCTTCGATTGAATTGTAACTGTGAAAGGAATTGAATGGTGGAGCCCTAAGTGTTAGTAGATTCCTCGAATATGGGAAGTGTGGTGTTCAAATTCGGAAAATGCTAACAACAAATTTCATTTTTTTTCCCTGTAGCACACATGATCATTTTCTGGCCAAAAAGCCACCGAAAATTGGAATTAAGACCAAGTTGAAATTAAAACAAAATAAGGATGACAAGGCTAGGAATTGAAGTAGAGAGGCTTTAAGAATTTTGACAAGGAAAAGAAAATGCGATGAAAAAGGAAAAGAAAAAAAAATAAAATTTTAGGTTTGTTTGATTATTTAAAGAAATCATTAAGGAAAGAATAAGGAGAAGAAAATTTATAATGTATTAGAGGAAAAAAAAAAAAAGGCCTAGAGAAGATTTTCCTTCATTTTCCAACTAAACTAAATTTTTCCTCAATTTTTTCCTTTCCTTAATATTTTCCTCAGTAACCAAATAAATAAAAATATTTTCTTTAGCATTTTTTTTTCTTTTCCTTACTAAAATCCTTATGCCAAACATAGTGTTAGAGACTAACAATGCGATTTGTCCTTTGCATATAAGATAGCATGTTTATATTTAAAATATCTAATTAAATTTAAATAATTGGCATATCTCATGTGTCTTGATTTCTATTAAATACATCTACCTTGTTCTTTCAAAAAAGGATGAAGAAACTCATAATTAGTATTAAGCAATCACTAAATTATTTTAAATAATTAAATAAATAAATTTGAGGAATTTATGATTTCTTCAAAATTACACAATCATGTTCTCAATTTCATTGTTTAATGAATCGCAACCAAATTTATGTCGAATTTGAATTGCTTAATAATTTTAGGGTTAATTACATTGACTACCCTCTGAGATTAGGAAATTACCAACTACTACCCTCGT
>JACFYI010002720.1:283113-294085 GCA_014898755.1 Handroanthus guayacan
TAGTAGTTGGTAATTTCCTAATCTCAGAGGGTAGTCAAATGTAATTAACCCATAATTTTATATATTTCAAGTAAATAAACTATTTTAGAATTAATTTGAATCCATATCAAGTTAAAATCCTGGCTCAACTTTTTGGACGAATAGGTCTATCAAAAGACTCCATTTTTTCTTTTCTCACGTCTTTTTTGTTTTGTTTTGTTTTGCTTTGCTTTTGTTTCTTCCTTTCTTTATGTTTATTTTAATTTTATTCTATTTATGTTTGTTTTATATATATATCTATATATATATATATTGGCAATATATATGACGGGGAGGAAAATTTAAGCAGCCGCAAGTGGTTTATGGGTAACGGAAAGGATCCACGCATGTCCGTATGATTTATGGCCTGTAAACTATCCAGTTGTGATTTTCCCTTTCGAAATTTCCGCCCCACGCTATGCCGATAACCCAGAAAGCAGAAACCAAAAACATCCTTACCACGGAAAAATTAATACCCACGCTCCTGCACAAAGTGTATTCCAACCACCATTTATCAGAAAATCAATGTTGTTACGTTGCATATATTCCACCATTAATTGTGCACAGAATTAAACAAAAGTGGCTGGACGGGTAATTTTTTTGTGGCGTTCTGATCATTTTCTTGATTTGATTAATCAGCTGCATGAGTAGCAATCGAGAAGAAGATTTATTAGTAGTATTAGTAATTAGAGGGAAGTTGAATCTGAAGTTGGGGAAAAGTGGGAGTTGTAGTTTTAGAGGAGGAGAACGATGGTCATGGGTGTGGTTGTCATTGGTAATGGCCAGCCTTCCGCCCGCCTGCTTAGCATTCGCCGGCACCATGCTCGTGCTACATCGTCGTCGCGTCTTACAAAACTCCCTCGACGATGGTTGAATCCCCATTTTGCCCCTCCCAGGTACTGCTGCTTTCTTTATAATCTTTCACCTCAGTTTAAGCTGTGATTTTGCAACTATAAACGATGAACTTTTGTGAATATTAGCTGAATTGGTGTGAGTGTTAATTGAATCTTGTGGCAGGTGAAGCCCTTTTAATCTCGTGAAATTAGTTGAGATAGTGAGATGCCTTTCGTTGTCGGATTAAAATTACAACTACTGTCCCTGTTTAAGTTCGTTGATTCTCAGATAAATAAATATATATATATATATATGTTCACCATTTCTGAAACTGAAAACTGAATTAGGACTTATTCGACGATGTAATATCATATTTCAATAAATTCCAGTTGAGTCGTAAATAGGTTCTTGTTAGCTGGTGCTATAGGCAGTAGGCTTCATTATGCCAGTACTTATAGTATTAAATGTTCTTGCCGTGATGTCCCAGTTAAGAGGAAATATATAATGACATTAACTGATATGTTATCCTTGTGAGCAAGTTTGGGTGGATTTAGTCAATCCACCAAAAGTTGAGAAACAAAACTGAGATCTTGTTTTACCTGAAGTAATGAGACTGGCAGCAGATGGGGAAGGAGAAGAAATTTGTAAATTGGATTCTTCCTGAACTAAAGATTTGTAATTGAGGGTTTTTGTCCTTTAAAATATTGTATCTGCAGAATGATTTTAGATTTTTGAGAAATCTTAAATATCGTCACAATTCTAGAGTTTCAAAGAGGTGCTTAATGTTCTTTTTGATGTTCAATGAAAGTAGTTTCATATTAGTTGGTTGTTATTTATAGTAGATTCTTGTCTGAAGCCTCTTTGGATTTATCGTTTACATTTGCCATAAGTCTGTCTCTTCCTTGAGCTTATATGGTGATGAGAATATTTTATAGCTGATTAGTCTCAAGTTCATCTTACTTTGAAGATGTTGGGTTTTTATTATTCACTTAATTGTGTTTTATTCTGAAAGCTGGAGAAATCACATTTTGTCATTGTTAAATATTTATGATCAAATTATTGGGCGGAAGACTCGTGGTTACTTAGCTTGAACTTTTAAAGTCCTACTCTGAGAATCATACATGGGGAGGCAAGCGGTATATGCCTTTCAAGTAGTCTTGCCGTTATTGCGTGAATCCTAGATGTTCTATTGGAAGAATATTATTGGCTTAATCTTTTCTTGTTCATTAGGTCTATTATTCATTTGCAGGCTTGGCACTTTCAGTTTAAGGTGTTCATTAAGTAGCACAGATGTCAGCAATTCCGTTGCAACACATGAAGTCCATGATGATACTACATCTCTTGATTCAGATTGTACAGTTCCAATTGTTCATCTCATGTCTGATTCCCTGGAGACAGAAGGACTTAATTTACTTGTTGGAGTCACTGATGTAGACACTATTTTGACCGCATTGCCTGTGAGTTCTGTTTGGGCACATTTATCCTTATTTGTCACCATTTTGCATTTTAGAGGTTATGAACTTCTGCAGATCTTGATATTTGGTCATCTTTCTCCCGTGATTATCAAGTAGGTCTTATCAGAGGAGGAGCAGAATGCAATTGCTGCAACTCCTGCTCATCCATCTGGACTATATGGTAAGTGTACTCCTCCCGAAGATTAAAGGATGAGTTTTCTACGAATGATAGAATTTTTATAAGCAAGTATATTTTCCATAATAAACTTTTATAGTATTAAGTGTGAGTTTCTATTCTTTTCTGGTCTTCGGGAAACCTTTGAATAGAAATTGCTGGAACTTCACACTAGAAATTGTTCAGGAATTTTAGGTTAAGTACATTATAAGATATGGAGGTACTGCAGAACTTCATCAATGGCTCCTGAGCCTTCCATGGGTTTTACCTGATAAAAGCAATATCTTTGTTTGGGGAGTTGCCTCTGTTCAGTTGTTGAAATACATCCATTTTTTGTTATCATTTATTATTTTCAATTATAAGAACTAGCACAAGATTCATCCTTGTTTTCACTTGAGAGATTTTGAGGAGAAAAAGGAAATTGTATGTCATTGATCCATCTTGCATTTGTTGTTACAGTTCTTGAAAATTTCAAGCTGTCTTCTCACAGATTCCTTCTGACAAAAGCAGTTTTATCATCTATAGCTTTATTATTTCACTTTATTGTATTTAATCAGTTTCTAATAAAATTCATGTTAAATAGCTTTATACGCTAGCTGTTTGGCTGGGAATTTGGTTGAACAGCTATGGAACTTTGCTTGGCCTGCTGCCATTGCATTGATTCATCCGAGTCTTCTTCCTGTGGCTTTCATGAGCTTTTGTGCAAAGGTATTTGTCCGTATAAATCACAAAGCCTTCAAAAACTAGAAGCAAGTGGAAGTAACTATTGAATCATCTGCATGTTAACAGCTTGCAGTAATTGCTGGAGGCCCTTTGGTGGGAAAACTCATGGACCATTTTCCAAGAGTGCCTGCATATAATTGTTTGACTATTGTCCAGGTATTTTTCACTGGACTGGAATATGTGAAACCTTTTTTGCAGAAATTATATTCTCATTTTTCTTTATTGCAGGTAGCTGCTCAATTGTTATCTGTTGGGATGATAATTCTTGCCCATACTGTGCAAACCCCTTCTGTGTCTTCTGTACTAGTCCAACCTTGGTTTGTTGTCCTTGTAATAGCTCTAGCTGTTGAGAGGCTTTCTGGATTGGCTTTGGGGGTTGCAATGGAGCGCGATTGGGTTGTTTTGGTAGTGTTTTTTTATTTATTTTCTGTGTTTCTTTTTGTTCTGCAACATTACTGGTGAACCTCTTCTAGTATCTCTGCTCTTTTTTTTTTTAAGTTTTTTTTTTTTTAATTTTTTTTTTTTTAACATTGTTTATGTCTTATTTCAGTTGGCAGGAGCAAACAGACCAATAGCTCTTGCTCAAGCAAATGCAGTTCTTAGTCGTATTGATCTCATCTGCGAGGTGATTGTCACATGTGATCTCATCATAGAGCTTATTTTTGTGATTGCTGTTTATGCATGTTTAAAATAAACATTTCGTGTTAGTTAATTACGACATTTGTTCTTTATCAAATATTGGTGCTTATAATTTTAATTATTTTGTATCACTGCAGATTGCTGGAGCATCATTATTTGGTGTTTTCTTATCTAAATATGAACCAGTGACATGCTTAAAGCTGGCTGCTAGCTTGATGATATGGTCACTGCCTGTTGTGGTAGTAACAAGCATTGCTGTTCTCAGGGTTCTGGATTTGGAAATTCTATTAATTTTCTGATATTCTTACTGTGTGACCTAGGTTGTTCTCACATGGTTAACCAACAAGCTTTCTGCTGGAGTCCTGGACCGTGCCAAATGTCCACAAGCTGGTTGCAGATGTTTGTCTGCAGGATCTATTTTACATACTGGAAATATATGTAAATTAACAGATTCTGTTACTTCTTTGCGTATTTTCCTTCTTACTACATGGACTGATTCTGCCTTTCTTGTCCATAGTGGCTAGAAGTATAGAGGCTATCAAGCATGGATGGCTTGAATACATTCAACAGCCTGTTCTGCCGGCAAGCCTTGCTTATGTGTTACTCAACTTCAATGTTGTTCTTGCTCCTGGTGGTTTGATGACCGCTTTCTTAACACAGCATGGTATTGCCTGGTTCCTTTTGGCTTATGCAACTGTTTGGCATATGGATTTAGGCATTACTTGACCACGCATGCCATGTTTGTTGTCATTCAAAACATTTTGGATTTCTTATTAGTTAGTGACTTGAAAATCTTGAGTTTATTTAACTGTGCATCTACTGTTGTGTTGAATGTGAGATTTGGTTTGCATGAAGGGTAAGCATTTAGAAATATACAGTTCTAAGTCTGAAACATGGTCTTTCGGAAATGCATGGGAACATAGGATGCCAATGATCAAATGAGTGACATGGCGATTCAAGTGGCGAGTTCGGTTTACCAAAACAATGAATTAATTAGCAGGAAGGCACTGCAAAATTCTTGTTTTATTTATAGTAGTTCGTGGGTTACAAGGTCAGAAACGATGATCGTTAGTTTAAGTAAAAGAAGATTTTTCACTTAAATACTGAAAGATACTTACGATATGTATTTGGACTTTGTGAGTCAAGGCTATACGTGGGGGACATTGGAGAGACTCTGAAACAACTAACGTGCAATCATTGTATGGTTCTGTGATGTCATTTGCTGATCTGAGGAACATTAAGCACTAATGGTATTTTATGTTAATTTCAAGTCAGAAGGAGTCTCGAATGTTACAGAAATTGGATTCAAGTTGATAATTATTGTTTTTGAAGTACTTTATGGGAATTTCAGTAGCCTTATTTTTAAAATTATCATGTGAACAATAATTTCCTGTGATTTTTATCTTTGAACTGATACAAGAAGGACTTGGGATAGGGCCCCTCCGAAGAAGTGCTAGGGGAATCACTAAACTTTTTTACCTAATTAATGGGTATATGTTTAGCTCATTAGTTACGAGAAGGTGGTGGCATCCGATGTTTTATTCTCAATAAGTCATGTTCACGAGTAACACTTAGGTAATTGGAGGTGGTTGCCCTGTGATACAAGAAAATTGTCAGTAGTGTTATAAATCATTCATAGGAAAATGCAAAATAATTGCTAGAGAGGCAATGTCATGTCTTGTCTTTACATGGAACTGGAGAACAGTTGTTATATTACAAGAGGGAAATGTTAAATGCCCTTTACCTTTTGCTTCTCTAAATTGGTGTGAATTTGATGATTGAACACCTCCAGTGTTTTACTGCTATGATTCGAGTATGAAGCGATGAAATGATGGGGAAAAATTAGGATCTTAAAGGTCTTTTAATGTAGATATGTAAATGAGACGGCCTTTGCTGATATGTTACTGTGGAAAATAAAAGAATCAGGCTCCATCTCACCGTCTTTCTTGGACAGGTAAATGATCTGGAATGCCAAAGTAGAAAATGCATACATGTTTGGTATCAAAAGAAAAGAAGCTGTTGGGGATGCTCTTAATAGTTCTCCCTAATTGACTTCAATGATACAATGATATCTGACTCTAATAAGTGTTGAAATGGCCCAACTTACGTATAGTTGCTATGATCTCTGCAATTCTGATGCCAATTTGTTTCCCCTGTGCAAATAAGAAAGTATGGTTCTAGAGATATACTTTGATTTACCTTTCTAGTAACAATTCAAGTTCTTATATCGATATGCTTGGCATGGTTCAGGTCTAGATCCTTCAATTATTGGAGGCTTCAGTGGGTTATGTGCTTTTATGGGTGTCGCAGCAACATTTGTGTCTGCAAAAATGGTTGAGCGACTGGGCATACTGAAGGTTTTTTTTTTTTTCTTTTTTTCTTTATATAAGTTTTAGCTTTCCTTTTCAAATGGAAATTTTATTGTTGTTATTAATTGTTTGACCTGATCCCAATGAAATCCTTGTGCCAGGCTGGAGCAGCTGGCCTGATATTTCACGCTTCCCTTCTAACCATTGCAGTTGCTGTGTACTGGAGTGGTGCACTTGCCCAGAAGATTCCACTTGTGTTCTTCTTGTGTTTAATAGTGAGTTCCTTGTACATTTTCATCTATAATTTGTAGAATATGAGGAATTTTTGAATGAGTCTAAAGGTGTGTCTAGCACTGAATTTCTGACTGATAACCAACCCTAGTATCACATTTCAAGTATATATATGTGCAGTAAACTTTGAATTTCAGTTGCTAAACTAAGCAATGTAAGACTTATTTGTATGTGTGTTTGTATGTCATGCAATGTAACATCACAATCACAAGAATGCATATCAGGGTGTTGGGGTTGTGAGGATACTTAATAAAGTACAAGTTAATTTTTTTTTACATATATTTTGTATTTTTTATTTTTATTTTTTTGGGGTGTTTTGGAACTGGTTTTGGGGAAATGAACTTGGAAGTGGGTTCTTTTTTCTTTTTTTCTCCTTTTTTTTTTTTTTTTTTTTTTGCTTTTCTTTTCGTGAGGAAGGGAATGGGGAATGTGATGGATATTTGTTTATATTTTGAGTAGTAGATAGAAATTCTTTGGGGTTGTGAAGAATGTTTGATTGTGATTTCCGATGATTGTTTCAAAGACTTTACTAATAATGTGGGTTACTAGTTCTCAATGATATTCGACAATCATTTTTCAGTGTAGATGTTAAATCATGTTGTTTCTTGTCTGGTCGGTGAGAGAAAATGTAATTTATCTATATAATTATAGTTATAAAATATTTATGATACATATGTGTGTAAATATAATGAATGGATGATGATTTTGTAATGTATTCTTGTATGATAGCATTAACGAAGGTTAAAACCTAACCATAATTGGAGGGAAAAAAGGGGAAAAAAGGTTGGGCGTATTTTGGGGAAATGGCCTTGGGACCATTCTCTCCAAAACTTTGATATGTTTGCTTTGAATCCCCCGGTGCAGAATCATCCTGGAACCATTCTCTCCAAAACTTCTTTGGATTGCAAAGAAGTATTCCCCATTCTTTGATCTCTGTTTTATATAATGCAGGTTATTCATTCGTATTTATGTCATTTAATATGTAATATATTCAAGATATTGAACATCTGATGCACATGTTTAAAGTACTTACCACAATCAGTTCTCACTTTCATTTATTTATATAGCTTGTTCAATTGAAACTTTAATTTCACTATGGGTGTTTGTCCTGTCAAATGATATCAATTTAATGTTACTTAATATTCTTATGAAGTAATTATTCTCATCAGGCTTTTCTTCATTCAGAATAAAATGCGTTCTCTTATTTTGATTTGTTGGTTGTCATAATAATTGCATAAAAAGGGGAGCTTACTAGCATCAATATGCAAAAACCAGCATGTTAGTAGATCTAAGTTTCATATGAACATGTTCACTTATTTTTCAGTATTTATTAATGATGTTCAAGATTTCAGTTTCTCATCATATTTCATTTTTTCATCAGTTGCTTTGAGCTAACCTTACCTCATTCTGTACATGTTTTTTCTTATGTTTATAGAATCCTTCATTCTAAACATTTTTGAATTACTTATGTATGTTTCCCTACTTCCAGAATATTACCTTATTTGTTTAACAAATTTTACAAAAATCTGGAGTTTTCTTGGTTAATTCACAGTTCTAGATGTAGACATTGAACATATTGCTCCCCTTTCCCTTGAAAGAACTTGAATGCAAGGAAGGGTAGGTTGAGAATATTGGTAACTCAGTTCCTCTAGCCTGTCTTTCCGTGGATATCGACAACTCTTTATTCTCTGTGGCTGGTCGTGTCCATTCAGTAGCTGAAGTGGTATAAATTGTAATTTTTTGTTTGTGTGATCTGCTATGCTTTACCAGTAAGAATGGTCACCTAATAGACCTGATATCAGTCATCAAGACACAGATACCCTTTAAGCATGCAATATCAGAAATTACAGAAATACAAATATGGATGATATCTATTGGAGTAATTAATTCACATGCATAATTACAAAAGTATGGTATGTATGAATTCTAACATTTCTTACATCCTTCTGTGAGGATATAAGAAGCGTAAATAGTTAGGCATGTGAATTAGAGTACAAATAACTACTTTAATAATCAAGTTACTTTCATAAATCGATGAGACTAACAATGATAGTTGGTTAAGAAACTGATGATACTTCTCGTCCATATATGGTTTAAACAGAACAATGACATGAAGAATGAACTGTCTTTTCTCAATTAAAGCTTTCTTTTCAAAGAGTATGATAATGACGTCTTATGTTGAGCTCACGTATGATGAAATTTTGCCTGCATATTTCTTACTTGATTTGCAGCTATCTATAATTTGAAAGGATAACTCGATAAACTTTTCATGAAAGTCTCTTAAGAAATAAGAATGCAATGAGTAGGGTCTCTTACAGCAGCATAAAATATGGTGAAAAATTTTCACCAACAAAATTCTGTTCTAGAAATCTTTATGCTGTAATGGTGACCTTAAAAACTTGTGTATATATATGAGCTATTTAGAGAATAAACAACCATCTGCAACGTATGTGCACCATTTCTGAAGTGTCAAGTGTCTGTAACTGGTGCTCAATATAGATCTGCTTATGTTATATTGCTTGAGTGGATTAATGAGCTTGAGGAAGCACTATCTTGTTTGTGAATGCCGCTAAGTTTCTATTTGAACCGTGTGATGATTTTTTCGCTTTTGAGCTTCTTCTGGACTTTGCTTTTAAAGCATTCATACAAAGTATATTTCCTCTTCGCAGGTATTGTCTAGATTGGGGCACATGTCCTATGATGTTGTGGGGGCACAGATTTTACAAACAGGGATCCCTGCATCTAAAGCAAATCTTATTGGGGTGACAGAGGTTTCATTTGCTAGTTTGGCAGAATCTTTAATGCTAGGGGTCGCGATAATTGCAAATGATGTGTCACATTTCGGTTTCCTGGCAATGCTCTCTCTTCTGTCAGTGGTTGGGGCAGCTTGTTTATACTGTAGATGGCTGAAAAACCCAACTGATATTCAGAGAAGTCTCTTTTCTCTGGAGCCACGATTTTCGTAATGTAAGTAGAGATCTTATGCCTTAGTGTTTGTACTTTGATTCGTGTAGCTGCAACAAGGGGTCTTCTGATTCTGACTAAGTTTTGGATTGGAAAATGAAATCAGGGAATGCCAAAGCAGTTGCACATTTTTTAAAGCGGCGAAACAAGTAATCAATCCCAAAATCACTAACGAAGCATGTTTGTGATATTTTGAAAAATTCTGTTGAGATCTGAGAGCACGCCAGATTTACTAGCTTTTTCACAGAGCAAAATTTAAAAGATTTAACAAAGGAGTTTTCTTATGGTATAGGAATCAAAATTTAAGTCCCGTACTTGCAAAATTAAACTTAGAACTGAATCACTATTATATATGTGTAGTGAAATTGCTCTTGCATATGCCTGAGTGTTGTATGCTAATTCGTTGTTTTCCTTTTGTACTAGAGCTCTAAAGGGCAAAAGCGGCAAACTAAGTGAGATGAGATTTCATGCGTCAGGAGCTTTTATCTCAACTTGCAAGAGGCCCAAGGCATACGTCTAACATTATGATGCATGCAGTGCCAATATTTAAGATTGCATCAGACAGAGTTGAATCTTGTGGTGTACATATATTATATCCCAGCAATTTGCAATCATGCAACCCTTATGACTCTCTTTTGCTCATATAAGGAGTCAATCAGGATGGTCTTTTTTCCGTAGTCAGGCAGGCTGTACATACACTAAAAGACATGATAATGAATGGATCATAAAATTTATTTTTCTTCGCAAATCCAAGTGATTCTCAAGTTACGCATTCTGTTGTATTTGATAGAGAACATTAGAAGTGAGTGGATGCAGGACTGCATGTTCATGATAACCTTTTTTTCAGTCATCAACCAAAAAGAGTTATTGTGCATTTATGTTGAAGTTAAGACATAGAATATTGCTGAGCGACAGGACCGCATATCTAGGTTTTACTGCAGATGAGTTATGACACTTAATTTGTATCGCAAGGTGATATCTGATATTAATTGATCTGGGCATGGTTTGCATGGTTGATTTAATATCTTAAGAACTCTCTTCAGTTATGAAATGTACTGTGACATTGTTATTATTGTTGTTGTTGTTGTTGTTGTGGAGTTTGTTAGCTATAGATATGTAATCAATAGAGTAGACAAACAGTACATGCATATAGCTAGATTTTGCACTTGCAGTATTAAAGAGCTGTTGGTTGCCCTGGCTGTAGACCACCTGTTTGCTGTCGAAACAATCCTTGTAATCATCTTTAAGACTGCACGTGATTTAGTCACTGCTTTCATAATTTTTGGCTATGGGATTTGGAAGGTGCATGCTTCATATTACTTTTTCGCATGTGGTCCTCTTCTGTGGTTAATCGGGCTTATTTGACATGTACAGGGAAAGAAACTGTTTGATGAGTTTTCAGTGTTAGTTAGGACTGGCCGATGGAAATTTAAAGGTTTCCCCATAGGACTTGGGAGCCTCTGGTCCATGATGTTAGGAACAGCAACAGGCTGAAGGTAATTGTGGTGTTTCCTTTTTAAGCTGACGATGCCTGCTGTTATTTCATATATATATATATATATATA
>JACFYI010002741.1:1632-12072 GCA_014898755.1 Handroanthus guayacan
AGCCCATATCCGATCTTTTTGACATATAATTATGTTTTCAAAATGATAAATCCTCCGGTCCATAGTCTATTCCGAATTTGTTCGAATTGAACGATTGACGAGACTTCTGAAATTGTTCATACTCTCATTATGGTCAATCAATATGATAATAGCTTCTCGATTCTGATATGTTCGGCTATTCCGTTTGTCTGTAAGCCATTTGTTCTGTCTGTTTATGGGGCCCTGGAAAATTTATACGAATATCGAATTGGGCAACAACGGGTTGTCATTTCGAGCCCATATGAATCCCCGTCTGTTGGATTAATCTGGACGACCCTGGAGGTAGGGTTCTGAGGGATTATCCTAAAGCACGTAGGTCGGCTGTGCTTATCTGTGTTTGTTGCTCTTTCGAAGAGCTGGAGGGATAAGGATTTTATATGATTGTATTGAAGAGACAAGGGTGATAGACCTACCGAATATTAGTTTCTGCCTTATGACTTGAATGTGATATCTGATATGTCTGTTAGTCTGATTTGTTCATTCTATATGCTCTGAACTGTTATTGAAATCACATTCTTATCCCGTTTGTTGATATGCCTATTGTTTGGAACTCCTTTGCTTCTTCTTCATGCCATAAATTTTACTGGGTTGTGTGACTCATGATTTCACAATATATTATGTAGGATCTTAAGCAGTGAATCATTGCATGAGAAATCAAGTCCGATCTGTTTAAGCTTTTGGAACTATATTAAGTTGTAATAGCTTGGCTAGACTTGTGAACTTATGATTTATAAATATGGATAGTGGAACTTAGATTTTGGGAAACCATATAATATGTACGATCTTTTGGAATTAATGGAAATTCCGATAGTTTTAGTTTGTTTGAACATGTAAATTTCTGTTTATGGTTGTCGACTTGTAATAGTGAGGATATCCAGATGTGATATTTTGGTTTAGTTAAGTTCCCGTTGGAACCATGGATATGTTTAGCTTATAAATTGGATTTTGTAATGTATTTTAGAATTTCAATGACCTGCAAATGGTATTTTCCTATTGGGATTTAGTATGAACGCATTTTGTCAGTTCCTGTTTGATTTTTGGAATGATTGTCCGTCTGCGAGTAGCACTTCGGATCTCGGGGCGAAGAGCCCCGAAATCCGAGGCGTTACAATACATGTGTGAGTTGAAATTTTAATCTGGTCTTCGTGAGGCCAGATTGTTGAATCCATAGGAATTGAGAAATTATGTACTCAAGTTATCATTTTTACTCTGTTATACAGTAAAAAAGATGATAAAGAGAAATAATAGATGTGAATAAAAAGAAAGAAATACTATGTTCTAGAATATGCAAATTAAATTAATTAAATTTACTCCTCAATTAATCTACTTAATTTTGATTCAAGACTTTGTTAATAATCATAATAGATTTTTACCATCCGCCCTTCTATTTAAACGTTGATGGAACTGCCTAACTGTATAATAAAATTACCTCTAACTCAAATTCTACGCTCATTTTTTTATATATTCCATATGGCTATTTAATTGAATGATTATATCATGGTCTCATAGTCAATTAAATTGAGTGAATCTGCACTACAAGAAAAGGTGGTTTTAGAGACGGCAATTAACGACGAAAATCCGTCTGTAACCCGTCACTGTAACGCCCTGGATTCCGAGGCATTTCGCTCCGAGATTCGAAGTGCTACTTGTAGATGGATAATCATTTCAAAACCAAACAGAAACTAACAAAATGCATTCACACTAAATCCCAATAGAAAATTTCCATTTCAGGCCATTAAAATTCTAGAATACACATCAATGCTAACTTAACATTACCATCCATCATTCTATATATTCCATTGGTTCAAGTGTCAAAACAGTTACAAACCAAGGTACATGCTTCTAGATACAAATTCCAGAAAACGAATAACCATAATCTAACTTGGAGCTTCAGTCAATCAATCCACATGATTCCGATCCTACATAATATTATGAAATCATGAGTCCACTGACCCAATAAAACTTATGGCAGAAAATAGAAACAGAAGAATATGAACGATGAGCAGAATAGTGATAGACATGAATGTGATTCAGTAAAACAGTTCAGTACAGTCAGGGCAGTCAAATCGAATCGATGATCAGTAAACAGTTATCACATTCAAGTCATTCAAGACTGAATCAAGCAGTTTGGTGGATCTATCACCCTTATATCTTCAAACAAGTTCATATTTATCCCTCCAATGCTCTCGAAAGAGCCAGTACAGTAAAAGCACTGTCGACTATCCACGTGCTTTAAGGTAGCCTTTCAGAACCCTACCTTCAGGGCCCATCCAGTCTACCCAACAGTAGGGGATTCTTGAGAGTTCTGATAGTCAATCCAATATTGCCCGTATCAGATACCCTTGAAAACCCCTAGGGCCCAACAGTATTCATTCAGACAGGTTTAGAAATAGTCAAATCATATCGAGTATATCAGTAAGCCATTTCAGCACAGTATTCGATTGACCAATAGCATTAAATAAATGGTTCAGAAATTTGGTCAATTATATCAATCAAACAAATTGGAATTTGGAATCATAGACTGTAGAGAACAAATGAATCGAAATTGAGATCATAGACTGTAGAGGACAAATAAATTGAAATTGGACTATAGACTAGAGGATTTTTCATTTGAGGTCTTCATCTTATTAAAGAGGTAAAATACGAAAGAAATCTTTTAGAATAAATGTAAATTTTGAAATTTATTTTATTTGAATATCGGCTAAAAACCTCACTCGTCTCATAAAAATGATTTTTGTTAAAAGGTGTGGAGTTTAAATTTAAAGATATTTCATTTAGAGAAAAAAAAATACCAAAATAGCTCAAAATCAACATTTTTCTAGCGGTAATCCATTTTTCGCTTGCTCTAAAAATTCATCTCAATGAGTTAAAATTCGTATTTTAACTCCATAAATAACTAGACTCGATAATCTTTCTAATGGTATATTTTTTGGGTTAATTTGATAAGGGAAAGTTTTATTTTTAAATTTTGGAAAGTGGAAGTTGTTGTAGAGCTCATCACTATTTCACGAAAATCTGGCAGGTCAGATTCTAGGGATGTTTTTGGCTATATTTTTCCATATTTTTGAGTGAATATAAATTTTAATATTATCTATACTCAAAGAGGTTTTCAATGGTATATTATATAAGCCATTTGGATGAGGGGAAGTTGGGTTTTCAAGGTTGAAAACTTGAGGTAAGGCAGAAACCTCATTGATTTACGGTAGAAAAGGGCAGTCTGCTTTCCGAGGGCATTTTCATTCATTTTACTTCTTTGTTTTTTGTAATTCTTGATTCTAAAGGTATCTACCCTCAAAGAGGTTTCCAACGGTATATTGTTTGAGCCATTTGGATTAGAGAAATTTGGGTTTTCAAGGTTGGAAAATTGAGGTAAGGCAGAAATGTTCAGAGTTCCGGCAGACGTAGCAATCTGCCTTCCGAGAGCATTTTCATTCGTTTTATTTCTTTATTTTCGATGTCAAAACTCCCCATTAGTCCAATATCCATGATTCATTAATACTCCAAAGCATAGAATGGGATATCATATGAACAAGGAAAGCTTCGGGACAATCATTCAAAAGTTTGAGCATGCATAAATGGTAAAACGAGCATAGATGAACAATAATAAGTTCGCATCAAATAACGAAACCAACATGCTCACAACGCATACAACTCAGCATAGGAACAATAACGAGACATAGAACGAGTTATATGCTCATACGGAGGTTCAAAATGCCATAAATCTTACTTGTTCAAGCTTAGTTCGTAAACACTCCGAGCTCTCTGAGTTGATCAATCGTCTAGACACAAATAACAAGCTCTAAATTAAACTCAAATCTTAACTTATTATAATATCTAATCATAAACTAAAACTTACTTACCAAATGGTTGAGAGAATACCCTTGATTTTCCATTTTATCTTCCTTATTGTTAAAGAAATTTCTCTGTGTGTGGCGTGTGGAATGAGGCTGCCGAGAGAGAAGATGGAAGAAACTGAATTTGCAGCAAGAATAGGAAGGGAACTATGTCTGAAAATCTTGCTTACATATGTGTATATATAATTGAGGAACCCATGATCACTTGGTCTAGGATTTATGGAGTTAAAATAAGCTAAACAATCCACCAACTCCCTTGATTTGGTGAAGCAAAATCCGACTGCCTTACTTTCTGCAGTTTCAAATCTGATTTCCTCTCTCTCTCTCTCTTTTTTTTTTTTTTTTGAAATGTTTAATAAGTGGCTGAGGTGTTGGGCTGAAATGGGGCAGTGTTTGGGCCGTTTCTTGGGCTTAAATGAAGTTTAATTGGACTAATATGTTGTAAGGAATTGAGGTCCAATCGAGAGAAAATGTTTGGAACATGTGAAACTTATTTTGAAATTAAAACATTTTTCATTTTATTGAAATCGGATTAATTTGCTAAAATCAGTGAATTTTAATTTGGGAAATTTTTCGAGGCTCATTTGGATCAAAATAGGGCACGAAAATAAAACTTAAATGCACGAAAATCTCTTGGATGCACAAAACTTATTTTGATGTTAAAACAGTGCTAGTGATTTTGAAAACGAATTATTATTTGAAAAATCGGTGACTCAAGATTTTATGTTAGGGGAATTCTTGGGGTGTAACAGTCACTAAAGGATGTTTAGCGACAGTTTTTCAACGGACATATTTCCATCGCTGCTAAAACCATCGTCGCAAATTTTTTGTGACGGTATTTTGTGACGGAATTACCGTCTTAAAAAATTAGCGACGGTTTAGTGACGGTATTGCGATGGAAAATGATAGCCTTTTATTGACTAAATATTTTTGAGACGGTTTTGAGAGGGTAAAATCGTCGCTAAATACCATTACTAATTGGTCGTGATAATTTTTTTTTTCAGTATAAGAGACGGAATTTTCGTCTCTAATCCGTTGCCAAATTATTTTTTATTTTTATTTATTAATATTACAGACAGAATTTTCGTATCTAATCCGTCGCTAATAGCTGCAATTACCAAAAAAAATAAATAAATAGTAATTTATTATTTTAACTTATTTAAAAAATATTAATGAAAGAAAATCTCAAATAAAATGCCAAAATTAACAAAATTCATAACATTATCATCTAAATATTCATAAAAAAATCCAAAATTAGCATATAATTACAAACTATCTGTTTTAAAACCCAACAAAACAAATCAAACTACGAGGCCAGTGAAAAATCATCCACGAAGTAGTTATCATCCTCATAGGCCTATGTAAAGACCCGATAATTTTCTTAATTTAAATCTTAAACTCTCTTATTTAATCAATAAATATTTTAAAAACGTTTTGAGAAAAATTTTAATCGGTATATTGATTTTTCGTTGATTAGAGATTTTTCTCACAATTAAAAATATTTTATCATTCTCAAAGGATCTATTTTATATTAAAAAATTATTGAAATTATTATTTTCCCCAAAAATGTCCATAACTATATATTTAGATCCTTAGTTTTAAAAATTATTTTATTTTAAGACTACAATTTCTTGGTAAAAGAAAAACTCATCTTAAAAATTTTTCTTTCGACCAAAACTTACAAAGACCACACCATTAACTTCAAAAATAATATTTTAGGCCAAAACATTCTTGAATTTTTAATTTTACCCCTAAGTTTCATGAATTTTAAGATATAGCGCCGTTTTAAACGATTTTATCGCTATTGCACGAAAGACTTCAAAACAGCAAATTATTTCGATTTAGCAACCAAAAATACTATTTCAATTAAATGTGGTCCAAATATGATATTTTTAACCCAAAACCAAGCCCATTGAGCCCAACATATTGCTATTTTTTTTAGTCCACAAACTAAGCCCAATTTTTATTTTTGGAAAAAAAAAAAAAGAAAGAAAGAAAAATTAAGCTCAGCCGAAAAACATACACACTAACACACTCACTATGTGATATGATATGTCATATGAGCATGTGTCAAATTAAGTTACTAGAACCGTCCATTGAGCTCATGACGTAGCACACTTCCAACACCATCACGTCTTTTATTAAATACCATGTTTTATACTATACAAAATTACATACATGTATATACATTAGGGTATATATACATAAGGAAGAAAAGAGAGAAAAAACACTCCAAATATCAGCCATGTTCAGCCAAAAAAATCGAGAGGAAGAAGAAGAAAAGAAACAAGAAATTTTCCTACTTTCATCTCATTTTAATCTATAAAAACCTAAAAGAAATTACTAGAGATCTCTCTTACCCTCAAATCAACAACTTTAGGTAAGATTTAATTGTGTTTTAGTAAGTTGATTTGTTAGAATTATGTGAAACTTAAGGGATTTCTTTCTATAATAGACACTAGTGGACTTATTGAGGTAGATAGTGGGAAATCCTCAAGCTAAACCACAACAGAAGGTAAAAATCATAACACTCCACTCTCTTATTCCTAATTTTCAGATCATGGTTCCATTTTTCTTGATTCATAGATTGATATTCTTGCTATGAGACTGATTGCTTTGGCCTTAAATTGGTTATGACTTGATGTCATGAGTTATTTGGCTATTCTCATATGATTGTTGATATTGTTGTTCGAGCAAAATTTGATTTGAACTTAGAGAACTATGAATTTGACCTTAGGGTGATAAGAATGATAGTGGATTATAACTTGAATTTAGTGGTTAGGTGATTTCTTAAAGTAAATAAAGTTGGAACACTTTGGTTGTTCTCGGGTAGTTGGGACAGAACACTTATCTTACTTAGAAAAATCGAAAACACTATTTTTACTACTCAAACAAATTCATATAAGGTACCTTTAGAAACCTCTTCGAGTCTAGATGATGATAGAACTAAGACTCACCCAAAAAAAAAGAGTGAAATAGTAGAAAAATACATTTGAACGAAACCTGTCACTTCGGCTAAAACAGGGAAAGTCTCTGTCCTAACCCTAAGTTCAAAAATTCATAACTGGACATCCACATGCCCAAAAAATCTAGACAATACACCATTTGAAACCTTATTGAGTTTATTTATCATTAGAATTAAGAATAACCTGAATCCATGAAGGAAAAAGCCCAAAAACATCGTTTGATTCAAACTTGTCAGTTTCCCCGAGTATCAGGAGATACACTGGAACTTGTCCTAACACCTGCCCTAATTTCAATTCGTTGGAAACCACTCATTTATTCACCAAATCAAACCCAAAAATATAGGTTAGAAACCTTGTTAAGTGTAGATAATAATAAGCTCAAGCATTTTTGAAATCCATGAAGGAATCAACCCAAAATATTTTGTAAACTCAAACATGTCCAGTTGATTCGGGTATTTGGCAGATTCTTGTATCAACTTTAAAAATTTATAACTAAAGTTTTACTGGTCGGATTTTCCATATAAAACCATCGTTGAAAAGGTTGTCGAGTCTAAATAGTTGTAGTATTAAATTGTTAAATTCAACTCATCAAATTGTATTTTTAAAATAGTTTGGAAATTACTGCCGCACTAGAATTTCTTAAAACTTGAGTTGTTTGGTGATTTCCTTAAAACAACCTTTAAAAATCATCCCCTAAGCCCCTTAAATCTAATATGATGATTCAATTAGAAATTTTTCTACCCATATCCGAATTCCTTAATTCTCTTAGCTCTATTATTTGAATTCGACATCGTTTATTGATTTCTTGAACGCTCCACAAATGAAACCTTATTGCATGAGTGTTGGGCCCCGAGAACCTCAAGGGAGAATTGGTTGGGTGGTACGGCACATCGACCTAACATTGAGGTAGCTAGGAGAAAACTTGGAGGTAAGTTTCCGAATGTTATGCTCGGCACGCGGTCGATCGTGCCTATTAACCTTTGAGACTTCTCTAACATTGAGGTAGCTAGGAGGAAACTTGGAGGTAGATTTTCAAATAGTTATGCTTGGCACGCGGTCGACCGTGCCTATTGTTTAGTGGCTTATCTCAGGCGGCTACCCGAGAGGCAAAATGGAGGGATAAATCTGATAATGTTTGAAGATATAAGGGTGACAAATCCACCAAACACTAGTTCAGCCTAAATAATTTTTGACAAACATGATGTGGTTTGATTCTCCGAGCTCACAATTGCATTAGATTGAATTATCACCTTTGATATGAATGTCAACGTTTAACTCAACATCTTTTATTAATTTCTCGAGTCTTATTTCTTGATTTCCCGTTATGATTTTTACTAAGTTTCTCGACTTATTTTAATTCTCTTTATAATATGTAGATGAGTAATTCAGAGTTGAGGTTGTGTTTTCCTCTTTCATTTGTTGCGGATGATCATGAGCGACACAGAAGCGTTGAGTTCTCTGTCCATATACACTTCATAGTATTTAGGGCCCCGGGAGGATGGTTTCTCTATACGAACATCTATACTCATGGCAAGACTGTAGGCTACCTATCTACCGAGCCTCTAGATTAGGATTTCTCTTTAGTATTTCAGGTTGTATTACATAGACTTAACGTTATGCCTAGTGTATATTAAGATGTAAATTATAGCTTAGTTAAGTTTTATGATGTTTATGTTTTAGCATTAACGATTATTCTTGCACAAGAAATGAAGATGGAATGTCGGCAAATACTAAAGTAAGCTTTATATAAATATTTAAACTAAGTCTATTGAGAAATTAAGGAAAAGTTTCATGGAAATATTTAAAATAAGTTTTATCGAAATAATTAAAAATAAGTTTTATTGTATTGATTGAAATTAAGTTCTATTGAAATATTCAAAGCAAGTTAACATAACAATATAATACACATTTTCCCATCAAAATACACATTTTCCGCAGCAAGTAAGAAAGGAACAAATAAAAAGGTATCTAAATACAATTTCTACAAATAATATAAACAAACAAATCATTATAAAAAATGTTGAGAAAATAATATTGACCCTTCTTTTACGTTGTTTCCTTTCTACACATACACTTAATTGAGCAACATTAAATTTTTCAAAATGGGATTCATATTTTATTTTCTTATTGTTTTGACCTTACTGTGTATATATATATATATATGGAACATGATACGAAGAAACAAGAAAACACAAGGTTTGGTTTGGATATTCAAATTTAAAACCAAAAAATCTATTTGTTTGCCAATTTCATAAACTGTCATTGAAGTGCATCACTACATTAATCCAACTTATAATCTCTCATAAGCACTTAATTAACTAAGCAACTAATTATATATTATCATAAAATGAACTGCATCAATTAATTAAATCCTAAATAAAACACACATTGACACACATATGACAACATGCACACATACATTAATATGAAATTTTAACTTAAAAAAAAAAAAGAAAAACGAAACAAAACAAAACAATACAAAACCACAAATTATACACAATTATCGAAATGAAAGATAAATTGTTACATACCAATTCTTGCAAGCTTTGATGACTGATTAGTATATTAATTAAACACACAATGCACTAACACACATACAAACACGCACACACTAACACACAACACACAACAAACATGGATACAGTTGCACACCATGCACATACACACAACACACACAATAGGATAAGCACTTAACGAAAACATTAATTCAATGGTATACCTCGACGAAGGTACTATTGCAGCAAACCACTTGCTTTCCAACCTTCATTAGCATCAAATCCACTTTTGCATACCAAGTTATCAAACAATCAGCTGTAGCTCACTTAGCACAATGACAAATGCAATACTTTAACGAAAATGACAAAATCAGGAAATCTACAATGAACAAATACAATCATAAGTATCAAACGTACACGACAACACTTATACACAGATATGCAGGCAGGGAAGTTCACTCACAATGCCAAAATGGTAAAGCTTCATAAGCTTCATCTACAGAATTATATTTATCTCTACATTTCTATATTGCCATTCTTTAAGATCATCCCACTCTATCTTGCACTAATTTAAGCTTAGAATAAAACAAAAGCATAATATAGAACAAAACTAAAGCATGCATGCAGTAGAACTTCAACTAGAAAATGAAAAGAAGGTCATACTAGAGCATCATTACCCGATACGAGTCGGCTGCAACCCCCACAAAATATAATCCAAGAAATATACTCTGTCCGAAGAGAGGAACAAAAACATTTAATTAAATCATGTATGAAAATCCAAGAACAAGAATTTTTATCCTTTTCTTCCAAATCAAAATCACATAATTCCCACCCACTTTCCCTAATAAAAGGAATGATAGAATGAAAAAAACACAACACACAACACACAACACACATACACAGACACTCACGCACACAACAAACAAACAAATTAACTTGAAAGTTTAACAATTAACGCACATACACACACACCCGCACACAACACACAACACACATACACAGACACTCACACACACAACAAACAAATGAATTACTTGAAAGTTTAACAATTAATTTGAAATTTTAACCTTAATAAAAAAAATACAC
>JACFYI010002750.1:107849-122729 GCA_014898755.1 Handroanthus guayacan
TACGAAATCAATGATTCGAAAATTTTAATTTGGGAAATCTTGGGGTGTTACATCACATGACCCAGTAAAACTTATGGCATAATGAAGGAAGTAAAAGAGTTCCAAACAATAAGCATATCGACAAATAGGATAAGAATGTGATTTCAATAAGCAGATCAGAACAATCAAACATATCAAGTCAAACGAAATAACAAATATCACATTCAAGTCATAAGGCAGAAACTAGCATTTGGTAGATCTATCACCCTTATATCTTCAGTATAATCATATAAAATCATTATCCCTCCAAACTCTCGAAAGAGCAACAGATACAGTAAAGCACAGTCAATGTACGTGGTTTAGAATAACCCTTCAGAACCATATCTCCAGGGCCGTCTGGATTATCCCACAGATGAGGATTCACATGAGTTCGTATTGACAACCCGGTATTACCCAATCCGATACTCATATAAATCCCCAAGGCCCAACAGACAGACAGAATAGTAGGCTACAAATGAATAGGATAGTCTAATTAAATCAAAATTAGGAAGCCGTTGGCTCATTTTGATTGACAAATAACGATAGGACAGATAATTCAAAAACTTAGTCAACCATGTAGTTCGAATAAGCTTGGATTAGACTATAAACTAGAGGATTCATCGTTTTAAAAACTTAATCATATTTTAAAAAGATCGGATACGAATTTGGTTCAACCAAATGAAGCCAAAAATTAACTTGTGAAACGTTAAAGTGGGTGCTCAAGAGCGGGTTTGGGCGCCTGAATCTTCTCCAGTGAGTTGGGCGCTTGAGCGCTAAAATGGGCGCTTGAGCACCTAGTCTCTGGAGTGACTCCAGTGAGCTGGGCGCTTGGGCGCCTAGACTCTGGAGTAGCCAACCAGACCTGGCGCTTGAGCACCCATTACGAGCGTTTGAGGGCCCATTGGGCGCTTAGGCAGTCTTTAGCGCCCAGTCTCGGCCAAAAATTTAAATTTTTATTTTATTTATTTCTTTTGATTTTTGGTTCAAAATCACATTTTTGGTATTGTTTTAGGTCCATAATCATTTATAAAACATCATTTTAAATTTTGATTAAGGATATTTTGAAAAAATAGAAACCAAGTCGAAATATGCCGTTAAGTCTGTATCTTTCATTTTTGTCCGTTTTTAGGCTATCGAATTACCTCATAGTCCATGGCCATTGATTTAATAATAGTCTAGAGCTCAGGTAATAATGTCCAAGGAACGTCTAGGCTAGTCAATGGTATCTAATAAGTTCTACCTACTATTGGATTTGAACCAATGACTCCCGCCGTATGAAAGCAATACTCTAACCACTTGATTTATCCACTAGGGCAGTCTGGTTGGTTCTTTGCACCTAGTTTTGGTGTAGCAGCTATATTTCGATTCATCCTCTTTTTTCAAGGTTCATATCCATGGTTTGAACATACATAACAAGGACATCATTTGCATAATTAAATAAGAGCTCATATCCAATAACCATGTAATCATGAATAACATATTGAGGAGCTTACAATAGAATAGCACATGGATCATGAAAGGAACATATGCTCAAGAATAGAAGCAAAGAGCCATAAATCTTACTTGTTTAGCTTCTAAACTTGTCTTGAAGAAGTGCTAGATGATCCAAATATTGAGTTAAGCACCTAATGACAACCAAAATATGTGTTAACTCTTACATATCCATATCATAATCACTTATTCGACAAGCTAACACTAAGCTTACCATGGTTAGAGTATGATATCTCCAAGTTCCCTCTTGTTACTTAAGAAAAATATCAAGTTTTTGGTAGGGAGTGGAGCTGTCGAGAATGCCAGGAAAAAAGGAGGAAATTTGTGATGTTTTTTGCAGAACGTTTGATGGAAAAATGGCTTGAGTCAAGCATTGGCCTCTACTTTATATTGTGAAAATTGCATTGCACTTGAGTGGTCAAAGTTTTGGCTACCAAACTCCCATGAATTATGGTGGTTTCCCGGCTATGCCATGCTGCCCATGCAGCTGATTTGAAATCAGATTTTCAATGTTTTCTTTCTCTTTTTTTATATCAATTTGGGCTAAAATTATGTGGTTAATATTGGGCTATGTTTTGGGCCAAAAATTGGGCTTAGGAAACCTTTAATAAGCTGAAATTTCGTAAGGAATCGGGACTCCAACGAGAGAATATTTCAAATGTGTGAAATTTATTTTTGGAATTAAAACATGCTTCATTTTATTGAAATCGAAATAATTTAAGAAAATCGGCGATTTGAATATTTTAATTAGGGAAACTCGGGGTATTACAGTAGCCCAAAGGAATTGTGGAGTCTAGGGTTCCAAACGACTATTCGGAGGCATGCAGCCGACCATGTCTCAAAGTTTGATAAGTGCTGTTCGAGCGGCCACTCAGGTATGCAAATTGGAGGGATAAGGCTATATGTTATATGTTGAAGTTATAAGGGTGACAGATCCATCAAATAATTGATTCAGCCTTATATATTTTGACGTGAATGTGATAAAATTTATAAGTTATTTGTCTATATTATTTGTTCTGAATGAATCTATTTTTGATATCACATTCATGGTCCTTCTCGCTACGACTTTTGTCCAAACTCTGTACTCTTCGTCTTGTTTATGCTTGTGCGGAGCTATTGTTTATGCTTTTGTCAAGCTACACGTTCACATTGCTTGTGAGATAATTGCACTCGTTGGCATGTTCTATTTCATTATTAAGCTTATTGCCTCTTTACTCTCTTATTGGATTTCTCGTTCTTTGCTATTCCATAGCTATGCTTCTTACTAAGTAAGTGGACTTATTCAAATATATTACCATGTGTAGGTGAATAAGCATCTGAAGCTTTGTGCTAGTATATGGCTTCTCTTTTTGGAATTATGTATGTAAGCATGTATCTTGACTTGATAAACGCTTAGATTTATGTTTTGTAAGAATGTATAGATCATCGGCTTGTAATAGTTAGGATTTTTGGATGTAATATTTTGGTTTAGTTAGTCTCCATTTAAACTACGGATATGTTGGCTTGTAATTCGGATTCAGTAATGAAATTTGGAAATTTAGAGTTCGTATTTTGGATCATAAGTTATGAATTTAGCATGATAAATTTTTTGTTTATGGTTTTAGTTAAGTTCGTTTGTGAGTAGCACTCCGGATTTCGAAGCGGAATACACTGGAATTTTAGCTTGTATTTTGGATCATAAGTTAAGTTTGTCCGTGAGTAGCACTCTGGATTTCGGGACAGAATGCACCGGATTCTGAGACATTGCATTGCCACTTATCAGAAAGTAAGCTATTCTTTAATAAATGTTATCTTTATGAAGAAGCAAAGATGATGGTGTTAGGTGGATATCCAAGATTGTGGGTAGATTTAATATCTTTTAAAGATCTCTTCAAATCCTCCATAGATTTGTATGTATAAATGTATGGATATGACTTAGATATTTTGGAAGATGAGGTTGGGCCAATTGGCCGGAAAATATGGACCATGATCTAAGGGTTTGTCGGGCCGAAATAATGTTTTGGGACGAGTGTTACCAAAATAAAACTTTTGGGTGGTAAATTAATATATTTTTCGTTGTTAAGAAATTTCGAATGGTTGTGAAAGAAGTCATTTGTAATTGCGAAAAAGTTTTATGTTCCGAAAATAAGATTTTCAAAAAATATATTTAAGGGAATTTTTTGGTCGTTACATCTTGGTATATGTTATGCTTTGAGTGTTGCTTTAATTTTGGGAAAAGGAGTTTATTTCTCCTAACTCCTTCCACAAGTATGCTATTTTCATTGTGAATCTTTTCTTGTGGGACCTTTCTTAGAGTTGTGTCACTTGATGCAGCCGCATATAGTTGTTTTTTACCTCTACAAACAAACCTCTCAATAGAATCACATAAAATATTTATGAGTATATCTACATATGGTTATTTGTTTCCTCTGCGAACAAACTTCTCAACAATAGAATCATACAAACCATCTATAAATACACGAACACGACTTCTTCGCACTACGCAATTAACATTTCTCTACGTATGGAAATATGTGCTTAATTAGTAAAATTTTAAAGCCAATATTGCTACAACGACCCCTAATTTGTATTTGAGGCCAAATTTTTGTTCCCATCTTCTTTTCTCCTAGTCAACTATTTCATCAGCTGTTAAACACCAGCAAAAGTTTCGATCTGTCTCAACAATTGAAAAGAAACACAACATCGTCTCAGAATAATCTACAAAATATACTTTTTAAAGTACTTTCGCTTGTCTTCAAAGTTTCCGGTTGCGATAGAACCTCATCCATGCTAGGTTTTCCAAAGTATGATTTCACATTTGATATTAATGGGCTGTGTCGCAACAACTGTCAGGTCCTCAAGTGAGTCCCAAAGCGTGTTTTAGTGACCTTGTACAGCTTGATTATCTGTTTCTAAAGTCTCACTCCATCGCCAAATTATAAATCCTATTAGCAAATTTTCTGCTATAGCATGTCTCAAGTAATTTCTCATGAACTGACAACTTCTCCTGCTCAATAATCCATTCTACAATATGCTTAAATCCAATTCCCATGTGCGTGTGTATCATCAATCAGTCACACATGATGAATATTTGTAGCCGAATTACTCCAAAAGCATAGACATCATTTCTTTGTGATGGTATTTTTGAAGGAAAGAAATGAAATATTATTGAATATCTAACATATTTCACCCATCCAATAAAATATTAGTTGCTAAAATAAATTAGCTGGTTTCTTGCTTTTTTTGGGATTGATATACTCTATAGTATTCACCTCCCTCAATATTACATCCACAGAGTAAACTTCAAATTTGAAGGCGTTAATATCTAAAAGCTTTGGCTTATTGACCTATTATAAAGACAAAAAGAATGAAATTATTAGATAATTTGATCAATAAATTAAAAGAAGTAGCAAGAGACTAAGCACTACCCTAAACTAATGTACATCCCTCTATCACTAACACATTATCATGGAAATTACTCAGGTTGTCATGAAGAATAACTAAGTTTCATAAAGAGAATATGATACTACCCAAAAAGATCATTTCTCTGGCTGAGATGAGATTCCTCTTGCACGACAATTGTGAGGGCAATGATCGCTGTGACTGTAAAGAATGCAACGACCGTTGTGAAGAAGATAACTAGTTTGAATGTACATGAGTTGTGATTGTGAAGGTAATGATCATTGTGAATGCAATGACCGTTGTAAATAATTTAGGGTTATGAATTTTTTATGAAAACAAGAAAATTTGAGTGCATAAAAACTGTGTGGATGTCTGGAGAGGGGCTATTAAACTTATCATACAAATCGAGATTGTGCACGTAGAAGCAGAGTAACTCACACACAATAAGGCTTTATTCAGTTTTTAGATCCTCAAGTGTGTCAAGAGGTATGTCTAAAAAGACATGTGTAGCTAGAGCATTTGTTTTCAAAGTCTTATTGAGCCGCTATCAAAGTCACATCCTCTAAGAAGTTTTTTCTCCTACAACCTATCTTTAGTAATACCTTATCAATTTGCAACATTTTTTGAGGAATAGACCCAAATTCTTAATCTTCTAAAAAAAAAAAAAAAAAAAAAAAAAAAAAAAAAATCCGATTTAACTAATATTCATATGCATCTCTAGCCTAGCTATTCAATCATTCGTCAACACCCACATAAATTTTGATGCATCTCAACAATCAACCTTGTCTTCCACAATATTCAAGCCTAAAAGTGACAAAAAAAACTAGTTCATACACCTAGTAAAAAAAAGAGAGAAAGGTTAATTATTTTTTGTGAATTATAACTGATATCTTTGGTGATTAATATAGTATTTGAAATTGTTAAATACCTCAAAATATGTCAAAAAATATATGAATATTGGATAGTTGAGGGGATTAAATTGTACAAAATCCCAATTTTAACTATATTTCTCTATCCAAGCAAATCAAGAATCATCCATATTCCAAATCATATAAAAGATTTTAATATGTGTATTTTTAAGTATGTGTAACTAAACATAAAAGATTTTGCGTATGTGTATTTTTAAGCATGTTTAACTAATGTAAAGATATGGTTGTGGGGAAAATCATATAAAAGATTTTGCATATGTGTGTTTTTAAGCTTGTGTAACTAATACTTGTGTATGGTTGCGGGAAAAATCATATAAAAGAATTTTGAAATATGTGTTTTAAACATGTATCATAGATGAGTATGCTTGTGAGAAAAATCACATAAAAGATTTTGATACGTGTATTTTTAAGCATGTGTAACTAACACATGTGTGTGGTTGCAGGAAAAATCATATAAAAGAATTTTGAAATGTGTATCATATATAAGTATACTTGTGGTGACAATAATATGAAGCATTTTGAAATGTGTATTTTAAGCTTGGCGAGAGAATAAATGGTACATTTATGCTTGACTGCTCGGTTTGCCCATGATTAGCAGGAACGCTATTTCATCGGCAGAAGGAGCATTCTAGAATAGAAACGCTATTCCTCTTCCATTAAATATTTTTTTTTTGAAAAAATATGTGGCTGAGCCTGGATAGCCAGTCGGGCATTACCCATGATGCCTGCGTACCACGGAGGGAAACGAGCCCCCAGGATCAAGCCACACGCAGTTCTTGAATTTTATTAATGAAAAGTGCATAATTAAAACAAGGTGTTCTAACCCCCTATGCAGTCCGAAACTAGATGAAATTGAAATAAAGGCAGACTCTGCCCCTTACATTATAACGTAATTAAGAAAATCTATCATCTAATAAGTAGGACAAAAATCAGCCGCGACACCCAAAAATCAGTTGCACCTACAATTGAAGCAAACCAATTTTGTAGCCCAATTTCAACTTAACAACGCCCTACAATCCAACAGCCGCAATTCGGCTTTATTTGCAGCCCACACTTCGCTGCAGCCCAAATTAAAACCAATCAAAAATTGCAGCCCCATTTCAAAAAAGCAGCACCCAACATGTGGTCCAGTAGCTCCATTCCAACTCAAATTATAGCCCAAAATCACAGCAGCCCAATCTCATCACAGCCAAGCCCAATTCACCCAGTCTAGGCCTCTACCACGTGCACCTATCCAAGGAGTAGGTCTTGTGATCGAATCCTAAACCCCCACTAACTGCACGCTTGCTCCAGTCATTCTGAAAATAATGCCCAAGTCAGTAGCTCAACTTTACAATCAACCAGCTCCCACACAGAGAACTAATTCAGCCAACTCATGAAGAATACTGCCCAGGATTCGACATGGTTCCAACACTTCACCTTTTCCCCCGAATATATGGGTATGGAAGTCTGTCAAGTTTCAACAAGCCCAGCAACTTTCCTCTAATTCTTGTAACATCGTGAAACTTAAAGCAACCATGTGATGTGCCCTTATTTGCCAAGTAATCTGCCACAAAGTTCCCTTATCTATAAATGTGTATAAGTCGCACTTCCATTAACTCCATAAGCGGTTGAATCCACTAGAGTAAATATTTCAGCTGCTAATGTCCCTACTTCGGCGGAGAAACGAAAGATATGGGTACCTAGGAGTCAGACTCTACCCAGACATGACGAAGACCTGGAGCAAAGCATAAATCCAATCCTCTCCATATTGCATATACTTTAGCAAAACTATTCGTGCGTGTACCTAACAATTCAGAAAACATCAGTAAAGGTATTCCAGCATGGTCCCGAACCACACCTCCAGCAGCAGCTGGCCCAGGGTTCCCCTGACACACCCCATTAATATTCAGTTTCACACAGCCAAAGTCTGACCTCTTCCGGCGCACAACTTTCACCATCCGCTACTTGGGGGGTAAGCATTCCACCTTAAGATAGATAGCAATGTGCTTAAGACCATCCCAAGAACGAGGTTTGTATAACTTAGCAAATAACAACTTCAACAAGTATGTGAGTCACCTTTTCAGCCACAAACGGAATGTGTGTGTGTTTGTTGTCATTTCTGCCGCACCAAATAAACCATAAGATTACAATTGGAACAAGCCACAACACATGCATTTGCACACTGCCCCCACACGTGCCAAATTATTTACAAGTTGATAGATTGCAGATGTGGAACGGCGAAGAGTCTCTCAAAGTGTTCCCAAACTTTACTGGCAACCAGCCCCAAGAAAAATAGGTGATCAAATGTTTCAGCTGCCCCACAGCAGTAACAAGTAGACGTAAGGTCAATGCCCTTTCACTGTAAAACATCATCCGTAGGGATACATTCGTAGCCCAAACACGGACATAGTGGGAGTAAGCCATCTATTCCAGAAAGCCTTCAACAAAGTGAAAGGCTATTTCCTTTATCTATGTAGGTCCCAAGCACTTTTAAAACTAAATTTCCCGTCGGATGAGAGCTTCCAAATCTGCCTTGGAGAGCACTTTTCTCCTCAAGGTAGCGCACTAATCTGATCAATAACTCCCCAAGAAATGATCCGAATTAGTTTCTCCCTATCCCAATCCCCTTACTTCCAAAACTCTGACACCATCATAGTAGACTTGACACCCTGTTTCAGAACAGAAAAAGGGGCATCATCAAGCCATCTGTCATGCCAAAACGATAGGCTGCCATCTCCTACCATCCAGTGTATATGAGGTTCCGCAATTTCTCTGATTTTGCAAAGCCATTTCCAAATGTAAGAGTTATATGGATTAACTTTAACTACCATTGGATGAAGCCGTCTACAATATTTGAAGTGCAAAAACCTAGACCATAGGAAAGATTATGATCTGAATCGCCACCACAGCTTTATCTCAAAGGCAGTTATAGTATCCGCAAGGTTTCTAACCCCCAGTCCACCTTCTTCAATAGGAAAGCACAGCCTCTCCCGTGATGCCCAATGGATCCTTCTCCTGGCCTCTGTGGTACCCCAAAGGAATTTACGAAACAGCATCTCGATAGATAAAATGATATTCTTTGGGGGGAAAAGCACTTGAAACACATATAATGTGATAGAACATAAAGTACTTTTAATTAATTGCAATTGGCTACCAGTGGACAGTAAGTGATGATTCCAAGTTAACAGTTTGTGTCGTATCTTAGCCAAAACTCTCTCATACATATTAGAGGTCTGGTTCCCTTTGTATAACAAAATTCCCAAGTACATCAGAGGCAAACGATGTTCAGAGAAACCAGTGATCTCCCTAATCAGCCGCACCAAATCAGGCTTATTCCTAAAAAGGTAAACGTACTTTTGGCTGGGCTAATTCTCATATTTGTATAAACATTGCATCAAAAGCTATAATCCAACCTCAGAGGCTTGTGTGAAAATAACCAAATCATCAGCATAAGCAAGATGGGATATTCTTGCCTCCTTTCGAACATCAAAAAATAGCAGTGGGTTAGTTTCAAAGAGGTGGTCCAAGTATCTCGATAAAACGTCCGCCGCAAAGACAAACAACACGGGAGAGATGGGGTCCCCTTGTCTTAACCCATGTTCAGATTTGAAAAAACCATATAGGCCACCATGTATGAGCACTGAGAACCAACAATTGGAGATGACATTATTGATCATATGAATCCAGTGCGATGAAAAGCCAAACTCCCGTAGCACAGCAAGCAAGAACTCCTAATCCATTTGATCATATGCCTTCTACATGTCAAGTTTTAACAACACATTAGAATCCAACGGCCTTGAGCTAATAAAACGTTATCACTAATCAGTCTTCCAGGAACAAAACCACTTTGCGGAGCGAACGCTAGTTAGGAGCCACAGACCTAGCCTATTGCATAGCAGTTTAGACATGATTTTCGAGGTTGTGTTACAGAGACTTATGGGCCGAAAGTCCTTCCAAAACTTAGGCGATTCAACCTTCGGGATCAACGAAATGGTTGTAGAAGTGAAGCCCCTTGGCATTGGATTTCCTTGAAAGAAATCAGTTACTGCCTCTAAAATATCCTGAGCGATGATGTCCCAGCATGATTGAAAAAATCTAGAGTCGAACCCATCCGGTCCTACCACACTACTCGAATCAATGTCAAACACCCACTTTTAACCTCTTCCATAGAAGGCACCGTACATAAGGCACTACAGTCCTCCGAGGAGAGAATTATGGGGACCAGTTCAAGATTTGTCATATCAACCTCACTTGGACCTGAGCCAGAGAAGAAAGAGCTAAAATAGTTTACTGTCAAGGCCTTAATAGCAATCGGGTCAGTCAAAATAGTGGCACTATCATTAATCCAATATATTTGGGATTTAAGTCTCTTCTTTTGCACCATATTATGGAAGTAATGGGTATTTCTCTCCCCCTCTTGCAACCATCTACAGGCACTCTTTTGATGTCAAAAATCCTCTTCCATTTCCAAGGCAAGGTTCAAGGATGCAGTGCACTTCTTCATTTCCAGCAAGTTATTAACGGAATGAGCAGCCTTATCCTTTGCTTCCTTCACTTTGTTAAAAATGTTACCAAAAACCTCTTTATTCCAGGTAGATAATGTTTTCTTTAGCCGATTTAATTTAAGAAATAGCCATAGCATTCCAAATGACGCTAAAGGCCTGTTCCAGCTATTAGCAACCACATCCAAAAAGCCTTTATGTTGAATCCACATATCCTGGAATCTAAAGCTACAAGGGGCATGCAAGGAATTCACCTCGAACGATAGCAGTAAGCCTACATGATCCGACACATATCTAGAAAAGTGCTAGATTCTTGTTTGAGTAAACGTGCCAGACTGGGCTGCAGAAAGCAGTACTCTATCCAATCTTTGCCAGGTAGAATAGTTAGTCCATGTAAACGGTGACCCCCTCATAGTTGCCATCTTCCAAATGGCAATCAAGCACCATATCTCCAAACTCTACCATGTTCGCCAGAAGTAAGGGAGGGCCCCCTCTCTTTTCAGACACTTGTAGAACAATATTAAAGTCCCCGGCTACAAACCACAGAGAGACTTTCTGTGTCACTGACTTCAAATCATCCCAGAGTGGCCTTCGCTCCACCTTCGTGCATTGAGCATAGACAATGGAAACGAATATTAGTTTAGGTAAAGTAGCTGACTGAATTTCCACATGTAAGAGTTGGGAAGTATCCATGACAACTGAAACGTGATATTGAGAGGACCAAAACAACCAGATGTGGTTCGAGCAATTACTCATGACATCCGCAAAGCCAAATCTCTGCACAAAGAACCTCCTATAAAGCTAAACCTTCAGTTCCAAGATAGCAAGCATCTCAATTCTGTGCTCCTTAACCAATTGGTAAACCATTCATTGAGAGGGGCGGTTCCCAATACCCCTAATGTTCCAAATTGAGAATTGAGTCATTTCTTCCTAGTCCTACGGACCACTTCATTCTTCCCATGTTGAGATTTGAGCAAAGCCTCAACCTCTTTTTGCATTCTGGATTTCTTTAGGGCCGGGTAGGCTAAACCGGTTGCTGGAATGTATCTGGGGGGTCCAAATGAGCAATGGGACTAGCTGGAGTGCTGGCTACAACTCTAGGAAGAACAGCATCCTCTTCTATAAGTTGCCTCCCAGGAGAACTGTGCACACATCCTTCGGTAGACTCCTCACTCTCAGAAACCTCTTCCGTTTAGTATTCTAGGAGGTTGCTTCAGATTCAATAGCATCAATTTGTGCAAACACCAGGTCATTCCCTCCTCCCTGATAGGGAATAATAGCTTGTGCACCGAATGAGTTCCCTATTGGAGTAAAAGCAGCATTTTTCTTCTCCTCCATTCTAATCTCACTGGGGCCAGGATCCCGAGAGGTAGGGCATCCTGGATAGGGGCCTTGCCTTTGTTTTGAGGCTTCGGTGGATAGGACTTTTTCAAGTTCCGATGAGGTCTAGGACCAGTATTTTTTATGTAACATGAACTCTCCTCATGCCCCAAGTGATCACAATGGGTAGAGTACCGAGGAAGCATCTCATACACAACTGGGATCACTAGAACTTCCCTCGCATTAATCACACAAACATCTGAAGGGGGTTTACACTTTAGGTCCACCTCAATACAAATTCGAGCAAAATTAATTCGGGATAAAGTCCTTGTAGAGTCATCAATTTTCAGAGGTTTACCAATCAATTCACCAATCTTGAATAAGGCTTTCTTATCAAACAAGTGCAAAGGGAGGCCAGAGAGCCTACACCAAACCAGAGCAATAGATGGTTCCTACTTAACACTGAACGTTGGCGCCCATTTAAACATCCGCATCGGCAAACTCCCAATAAAAATTTCACACCGTAACTAAACCTTCGCAAAATCATCCGCATTCTCCAGAAAAATAAGAATGTGACACTAGTTAAGAAATTAGATTTTTACTGATGTAACCAAACTCAACAAGTGTTGCTTAATCTGGGCAAAGGGGGCCGTCCGAAAGAGAACTTCCCCACCAATGTAAATTGAAAGGGCACTGACAATTGGGCAACATCATCCTAGGAGAAAACAGCTACTCACACACCATCTTGATTCACAATGCTTTTGATTTTTTGGGCAATCCGGATTCAAATATTAGGGCCTAGATCATCGCGAGACCTCGTTGTGAAGAACATCGGCGATGCTCTTTGACTAGGAGGCATCATTTGCGTTATGTCTTTTCGGAGTAAGGATTGCACTCGTCGGGGGAGTTATCCCCTTCTCAACCAGGGGAGGTCCTGGGCTGTGAACCCTTGACGGCAAACTAGAAATTTTGATCGGGGTTAAAGGGGGAAATCGATCCTTCACCCTATCCAAAACCCTAGAAACCATCGATTTTGGTAAAAAATTCAGCTGTGGGAAACACGCGAGGAAGGTCAGGCAACCAATCAACGTAAACAGTAAACAGTGATTAATGGCGGGATAGAGAAAATCAAAGAAATTTTTTTTCCTGAATTCTCTTCCATTAAATACTTGTTAATTAATACGCTTAATTAGAAATAATTAAAATCAAAGATCATAAAAAAGATAAATTTTGATATTCTGTATACTTGGTCGGTATACCTTTATTCACAGTGTGCAGAATCACTCGTGTAGAACACCCTTTTCTCCCTTTCTCTCTCTTTCTCTTCGTCTCCATCTGAGAAAAAATGGCCAACTTACTAAAAAACCCACACCTCACTTTCTCTCTCACACTTTGAATAATAAAAACCCGCACCTCACTTTCTCTCAACATAAAATAATGGTAGCAGCAACTCACTATCTCACCAAGAGAGAACACAGCAAGGTCACGAAACCACAGCTCATTGCCCCGCCTATATCCATAGCACTAAAGGAAGGATTTTTAACAATGTATATATATGCTTGTGTTGAAAATCATATAAAAGATTTTGATATGTGCATTTTTAAGCATGTGTAACTACATATGTGTATGCTCGAGGAAAAAATCACATAAAATATTTTGATATGTGGATTTTTAAGCAAGTGTAACTAAAATATGTGTATGGCCATGGGAAAAATCATATAAAAGATTTTGCATATATTTATTTTTAAGCATGTGTAACTAATATATAGGTATGGTTGTAAGAAATATCATATAAAAGATTTTGATATATGTATTTTTAAGCAAGTGTTACTAATACATGTGTATGGTTGTGAGAAAAATCATATAAAAGAATTTTCAAATGTGTATTTTAGGCATGTATCATATATGAGTATGCTTATGGTGAAAATAATATAAAGGATTTTGAAATGGGTATTTTAAGCAAGGCAAAAGTACATGTGTATGCATGTGGGGATAAGGGAAAAGGATTTTGAAATGTGTATGTTTATGACTGCTCCATTTTGCCCTTGTTAGCCAAAATGCTATTTTATTAGCGAAAGGGGCATTCTGGAACTGAAACAATCGTCAAAGTTTCATCGTTCAACTATAAAATGGTTGTTGTTGGAAGCATGCGATACTATGTGTAGTATATGATCTCCTTAGTCCGTGTTCCACTTCATGCCAACTAAAAAAATGAAATATAGAACTCATGAAAGATAAACTAGACAAGTTTTCATCATATTATACATGTACCTAGATTTTGGAAAACTAAAAACAATAATATATGCAAGTGGCAAACAAATTAATTTTATGATATAAAACAGTGAGTTATTTTGCTTTTTAGTGGAAATATGGGTATCTTAGTGTTGTTGTTTTTTTCTTTTTTATGTTAGCCATTTATTAAGTAGGACCTCGTGAATATTTTTGCAGCTTTTCACGGCTTTTCTAGCAGAGTTCAGCTTCAACCAGTTGGAAAACTACTCTGAGAAGTTTTCCAATTTGCTAGGGACAGGAGGCTTTGCTAATGTATATAGAGCCACCATACCAGACAACAACGTATACCTACTGCAAAAATAAGAGGTTATGATTAAAAAGGCCAAGAATGTTGATGTAAATAGAAGAGAAGTCCAGGAGTTGCAATTCCATATAAGATATTCAAAAATTGTTATTTATATGTGTTATTCTTTGGTTATTTATTAACATTTTAGGCCATATGTTCTATGAGAATTCTGCATAGTTTTGTATTCCCTTTTGTTTGTGGTTTGGACATACATCAATCTATTTCGTGGAAACCAATTGGAGAGGAAATTAAGTTCAATCAATTGAAATCTCATTCTCTCTATTTCAAAGTGTAAGCATCCCACAATTTGTTTTGTCATGTACATATCCATATTGGAGTCTATCAATTTGTCCATCCAAATTAATTAGTCTAGAAAATTTACATGATTATTTTGTCCACTACTTCAACATATTGGCGAGTGTAGCGCTTGAACCTACTCTTAAGTCTTAATTAGTCTAGAATCTATTTTTAAACTTGAAGTACATTGTGACAAGAAAATAATTTGTAGAAAAAAAAACAAAGAGAAAGAAACTCAGCCTAAATTGGTTCCAATTTAGTGGAATTGGCCTGTCAATTTCTATTGATATGATGTTACTTACTTGTCATATATATATATTGTAACAGCCCGACAACCCGCCTGCCGATATTGTCCGCTTTGGGGTGTCTGGACGGAACCGGG
>JACFYI010002750.1:130230-140837 GCA_014898755.1 Handroanthus guayacan
GAATCATGAGTCACATGACCCAGTAAAACTTATGGCATAACGATAGAAGTGAAATAGTTCCAAATAAAAAGCATATCGACAACAGGACAAGAATGTGATTTCAATAAATACCTCAAAACATTCAGATGGAAAAAATCAAGTCAATAACAAGTATCACATTCGAGTCATAAGGCAGAAACAAACATTTGGTAGGTTTGTCACCCTTATATCTTCAATATAGTCATATAAGATCCTCATCCCTCCAAACTCTTGAAAGAGCAACAGATACAGTAAAGCACAGCCAACGTACGTGCTTTAGAATAACCCTTTCAAACCCTACCTCTAGGGTCGTCCGGATTATCCCACAGGTAAGAATTCACATGAGCTCGTATTGACAACCCGACGTTGTCCAATCCGATGCTCATATAAATCCCCAGGGCCCAATAGAAGTCAAACTAGTAGGCTACGAATAATCAGGACAGTTCAATCATATCAGAATCATGAAGCTATTAATATGTTTTGATTGACTACTAATGATAGAAGGGACAATTCGAAAGCTTAGTCAATCGTTTGGTTCGAACAAACTAGGAATGGACTATGGACTAGAGGATTCATTGTTTTGAAAACTTAATCGTACTTTAAAAAGATCAGATACGGACTCAGATTAACCAAATGAAACCAAGAAATGAATTTTGAAAAGCTGAAATGGGCGCTTGAGCGCGGGATTGGGCGCCTGAAAAAATTATTCCGGTGAGATGGGCGCTTGAGCGCCTAGTCTCTGGAATGGCCAACCAGACTCGACGCTTGGGCGCTTGTTTTGAGCGCTTAAGCGCTCAGTCTCGGCCCATATTCTGATTTTTCATCTTTTTATTTTCTTTTGGTTTTTGGTTCAAAATTACATTTTTAAGGTTGTTTTATTCCCATAAACATTTTTAGAACATCATTTTAAACATTTGGTTAAGTGAAAATCGAGTCAAAACATAATGTTTTGTCCATATCTTTCATTTTTGTCCGTTTTTAGGTTATCAAATCCACCTCATAGTCCATGGTCCATAGTTCATTAACACTTCCAAGCTTAGGTCATGGTCTTAAAGGAGCATCAAGGCATATGATATTTATTTCAATGGTTTATGAACATATTAACAAAGAAATCATGTTCATTTGTAACAAGAGCTCATAATCACAATAATATCTTCATGAACAATGTATTTAGGAGCTTGGCAATAGAATGACACATAAGTCCATAAGTCTTACTTGGTTAGCTTCTAAGCTTGTCTTGACAAATGCTAGGAGTTCCAAGTTTTTGAGTTAATCACCTAATAACAACCAAACCAAGTATTAACTCTCACATAACCATATCATAATCACTTATTTAACAAGCTAACACTAAGCTTACCAAGGTTAGAGTATGATATCCCCTAAGTTTCCTTTGCTTTCCTTAAGAAAAATATCAAATGTTGATGAAGAATGAGGCTGCCGAGTGTGCTGGAGAGTGGAAGAGAAATGGAGGTGTTTTCTGCAGAATTTTCTTGGAGAAAATGATTTGGTTCAAGCCTAAGGTCATACTTTATAAGGTAGGAAATGAGATGCAAGTGGTGGTCAAGATTTGGCAAGCCAAATCCCATGGATTAAGGTAGGCAAAAATGGGCTGGCCATGCTGCCCATGCAGCAGATCTGAAATCTGATTTCTTTTCCTCTTTTTTTTATTTAATTAATTTGGCTGACACACTTGGGCTATTTTGGGCTATGTTTGGGCCGATAATTTGGGCTTAGGAAATGCTATTGGACTGAAATTTATTGTAAGAAATTGAGACTCTGACGTGAGAAATTATTTTGAATGTGTGAAACTTATTTTTAGAATCAAAACGTGCTTCATTTTATTGAAATCGAAATAATTTGAGAAAATCGGCGATTTGATATTTTAATTAGGGAAATCTCGGGATATTACAATCTAAAATATGATTTGTTAGGTCCATCTTTATTCAGCACTTGTTTGATCACAATTGTTGTGTCTATATTCATAATAAGGGCTAACGTGATCATAATTGATGAATCCATCTTTATAATTGAGACTAGTCTGATCACAATCATTGGGTCTGTCATCTTTGTGCGGGGCTAGTGTGATTTTATATGCATTAATTTCTTTGGTTGAGACAAGAGCTTGAGCTCTTTTTCTCTAAGACAAATTTGCCCCGCCATGTTGCTTATGGTTTTTTGGCAATCATTTCCCAATATACAACGACAACTTTATAGAGATAACAGCACTACAAATATCTAGAAACAGTGAACTTCGAAGTGTATCAAACTCTTGTATCACGATACTAGATATTAATTCATACCTTTTGTAGCACTATGGAACTACTACCAAGTTATGGAATCAAAATCCATCCTTCTTTGTAGCATCCCGATGCCATTATATGGATACAAAATCCATAGACTCCATAACTTTATTTTGCTACTAAGTCATGGTCGATACAAATCCACATGCCAATGCATTTTTTTGATTCAATCGATGAAAATGAACCAACGAAGGGAGTTTATTTGTAGTTGTTGGAAAATTATCTTCTAATAGACATGATTCTTATAAAGGTGCAAATATGTGTTTTTGCACTATAGAGTCATAACTATTGAAAAAAAAAATACTAAAATAATTGCATTTTTCTTTTTGATAATTAACTTAAACGACATACTTTAGTATTAATTTCCATTCACCCGAAATTGATTTTGAGTAATTAAAATCTGCTTAATTAACTGGAAAAATCTAATTTAACAAAACCAATTTTCCAATACACTGTTGGGTATATGGATCCGAAAAAGAACAACATACTAGGCAGGCTAGTTTGTCTTGGCAGCTACTATTTTATTGAATGGATGAAATATGTTAGAAATTTACTAATATTTTATTTCCTTCTTTCAGAAGCTAGACCACCACAACGTGATGATGTCTATACCTCTAGAATAATGTTGCTACAAATGCTAATCAAGAATGATGCACAGATGATACACATGACGAGTGGTCTTACACATATTGGAAAATGGGCAGCTTAGCAAAAGAAGTAGCCAATTCATAAGAAGTTACTTGAGACTGACTGCAGTAAAAAATCTGCTAATAGGATTTGCCATTTGGCACTAGAGCTCACTAAGGTTTCAAAAAAAAAAAAGATCTAACTTTACAAAGATAGTGGGAGACTATTGGTACTCATTTGAGGACTCAAGTGCTACTGTAACACAGCCATCCTCATCAAATGTGAATTAAGAGTATAGTAGAAGGCCCAGCATGTAGCAACCTTAAAAATTCTATCCTGCGAAATAAGATTGAGGAATTTCAATGTTGAATAAATAGGTGGTTTAATTTAAAAAATATTTTGATTTGAAAAATATTTGGTGACTTTAAGTTTGGGAATTGAATCTAAACACATACAAAATAATGTTATTCTCGAATGCCACTATCTCAGCAATACATTCAATTTGTAAGGCTTCAAAACCTATATTTTTCTCATGAAAACGACCCATATTATATACCATTAGAAGCCTCAAAGAGTGTAGATGGCTCTAGAATCAAGAATTACTCAAAAATATAGAAGAAAACGTCCAAAAATGGCAATAGAATATGACCTGCCAAGGCTGCCAAGGAACAGTGGCAATGGCAGGAAGGATGTTTGAAGTGTTATAAATGAGGATCTTGCCATTAGATTGTTGATTGAAACCTACCATTGGAAAGATTATCGAGTTAGGATATTTGTAGAAGCAAAAAACTTAAAAATTATGTGGACTGGTGCCAATTAATGACTGCATAGATGTTAAGGTATGTTAAGTGAGTGGAAGTAAGTTTTGTCCCACCATGGAAAATTTGTGAAGTGAGGAAGACTTGTGCACTATAAACTCCTTATCCCGAATTGGAGGATTCAGGAAGTGGAAAACCTTAGTTAGCTCATAAAAGCTTGTATTTGGCTAGTTCCTCTCATACCAAAAAAAAAAAAAAGACAATTCTTTTTCTACCTTCGTCCCTATACTCTTTGATAAAGTTGTCAGATATTAACTCTGATGACTAAGCACGGATCAAGGAGATAGTACAATGTAGTACTGAGTGTCTGCACTATTTTGTTTTTGGAAGAAGAATTGTTATACCCACACACCAATAGTAGGGCAATATTTTCTTCTGAGTAGTGAGGAAATTAGTTAGAATCGTGATCGTGATAAGTAAGGACTTCAAAGGAAGGAGTCGAGGATTTCTCACTCTCACCACATCGATATTTAGGTAAGTAAGAATGTTATATTATATGTATGCATCATGTTAAGATTTGAGATCCACTGAAAGTGATTTAATGAATATATATGCATATGTGATTTGTGGTATGATAACTAGTGATGAAGTTTGATTATGATGAGGAAAATAAATGAGGTTCTTGATGATGGAAAACATATGAAATTATGGGAGAATTTAGTAAGGTTTAATGTGATAGAATCTAATCAAACACACCCACATTTCTTACTCTCGGAACTCACTGCCTCTCTGCACTAACCTCAATTTCTAAATCTTCAAAACCCACCTTAATCTCTTCAATTCAGCCTATATGATATACCGTTAGAAATTTTATTGAGTGTGGATAACTATAGAAGCAAGAAACATATAAAACTATAGAGGGAAACATCCAAAAATGCCTTTAGAATGCAACCTACCAAGGTTGCAGGAACAAAGGTCAGTAACGAGACATAACTTTGAATGGGTATAGACGACGATCCGACTGCTGGATCATTGATCGAAGATCACGTTAGAAAGAGCATTGAGTTAAGTTAATTATAGAGAAAAATCTTACCGTTAAAGTGTTAGGAATTTCGAGATAAAATGAAAATTCTCATATGTTAATGAAGAAATCTTGATATTGAATGCTAAGTGCTATCACTTGGGATATTTTGGGAATCTAGGAAGGTATTGAGAATTGAGATCAAAGGACCAAAGGTAAGACGTATGGATTCCTTTCCTTGCTTCTATGAACCTGTTACTATCTTTAATCTCTTGAGACAATTATGTATTAAGCTTGTACATTTATATTCTTGTTGACATGTTTGTATTCTCATGGCTCAATACTTGTAATCCTTGTTATGGCCATGATTATCCTTGAAAACAAGTTGATATCTTTGCCTACAAATCTTGGACCTTGGACTATGTTTGGATTCTTGTGAAAAAATGAAAGAAATTGACATTATGGACTTGAACACATGATAAGTGAACTTGAGTGTCATATTCCAATAATTTAAAAAATGGACTTGGAAAATTATGATATGCAAATGTTTATGTGTATAAAAGAACCCCAAAAATGTGGTTTTGGATCAAAAATTTAAAGGAAATCAAAAGATAAAAAATTAAATTTTCAATCGAGAGTAAGTGACTTAGAGCTCAACTTGGGCCAAGTCGGCGCTCAAAAACATCAATTTTTCCAGTAGCTTGGGCGCCCCAACGCCCACCTTCTGGGCAAAAATTTTATTAGAGCGCTCGAGCGCCCGACTGAGAGCCCAAGCGCCCATTCCCATTTCGAAATCCTAACGTTTTGATTTTGTTTTTCAAATATAAGCCTATATATCCCTCTTTAAAATGTTGAGAGAATTGCATATTACCCCCCTGTGATATTTCGAAATAGCACTAAGACCCCCATAAAATAAAAACTAGCAACTAAACCCCCGTGTTTTTTTAGAATATATCCAACTAAACTCCTCGTGTTTATGGAAAAATAGCACTTTGCCCCCCATGCAAGGGGTTTAGTTGCTAGTTTTTATTTCACGGGGGTCTTAGTGCTATTTCGAAATATCACAGGGGGGTAATATGCAATTCACTCTTAAAATGTTTTATGACTTGAAAATAAGTTTTCCTAGGTCCAAAGTTTGAAAATGATTCATTTATTGAGTTTATTTTACTTTATATTTCTGTTTCGCTTAATATCAAATCCTTAAATGTGTTTATAAATCATTCTTTTGAAATATTTTGAGTTTAGTAATGGTTTTTAAGTCCAAAATCTAACTCAAATCATTAGCTATCATGATTATCCGAAATTCCTGTTTTCTCGATCAAAATTATGAACCGGGCGTTCAGCACCCAATCCAGTTTTCAAAATTTATGTTTTAAATTTGATTTCCCAAACCAAGTCAATAATTCCTTTAAAATGACTTAAGGTTTCAAATAAATTTCCTAAGTTTACGATCTAATTGAAATCATTTGATAAATCTCTTGATCACATGAATTCGTGCCTTGATATGACTTGATGTCCTATCATGATCTATTTATTCTGAAATTCATGTCTTATGTGGCTATCCATTTGAATATGTTCTGTCTTTTCAGAAATTCATGCCTGTGTGGCCATTCATTCGAAAATGTTCTATTGTTCTAAAACTCATGCATGACGAGGCTGCTGTTTGGATATGATCCATTTGTTTTGAAAATTATGCCCAACGGAGCCATATGATTAAATGTCCTGCCTATTCCAAGCCTAAATGACTGAATGACTGTGGGGCCTTTGGGGTTTTCTTCGGTACCGAATTCAGGCAATATCAGATTGACGATCAAGGCCCCTTGGAAATTCCCAACTGTTGGGTAGTTCGGACGAACGTTGGAGGTAGGATTCTGAAAGGCTACTCTGACCACGTAGGTCGGCTGTGCTCTACTGACTGTCTGATGCTCCTTCGGGAGTTAGAGGGATAAGGATGCACTGTATGATATATGTTGGAGTTATAAGGGTAACAGACCTATCAAACTGTTTAATTCAGCCTTAAACGTTTATTGACATGAATATGAAATTATTTATAAGATATTGTTTGAAACGACCGTTCTGAATGTTCTGAAAGCCTGTTTGAAAACACATTCGTGTTTCTTTCTTCGTATCACATTTGTTGAAATCTTGCACTCTTTCAACCTTACATGTTTAAGGACTTGAATGTGTAAATCGTTCGTAACATCAGTTTGAAAGTTCCAATTCGATAATCATTATCATTTTCAAGGTCTATTCTTGCCACACTTTTACTCTTCATCCTATGCCATGAGCCTTATTGGGTCTATGGACTCATGATTTCATTATCAATGTGTAGGAACTAAATTGCACGATGCACCTGAAGCTCTGAGACATTACCTTAGCACTTTGGATTGACTTGGTTGTTGTAAATGTAATCTATATGTGTGAAACAGGTTTAAAGTTAGCTTGAATGTACCGTTTGTAAGCGTTAGTGTATCTAGCCAAGTTGAACTTGTGCAGAACCTTAGAAATGATTGGTTTGTATTTGTGAATCCTGTGATGTAAGTTGGAAGAATCCGGCTTGTAAACCTTGAAAAATTTTGGTATATTAAGAAATGAATGAAATTTGGATTTTCTGTTTATGGATTTTAGTTCATTTCAATCAAGAGTAGCACTCCAGATCTTGAAGCGGAATGCACTAGGAACCAGGGTGTTACATAGCATGGGCGAGGTTCTATCGCAATTGAAATCTCCAAAGATAAGTAAAAGTACATTGAAAAATGTATTCAGCAAATTATTGTGAGATAATGCTATGTTGTTTTGAAATGTTGAGATGCAAATTTCTTACTTTTTTCACACATGGCGTTAATGTTTACAAAACTTCAATTTTATCTATAACACCTCGGATCCCTGCGCATTCCGTCCTATAATCCAGAACGTTACTCATGAATAGATAACTAACTAAAGCCAGAATCAAGGGATAGCACATTCCATTCCATACTAAATTTCCAAACAAATCGTCATTACAGACCATAAAATTTTTCTTCAAAATATACATCAAGATAGCATCAGTCATTACAACCCAAAGTCTAAACGAACTATCGAGTAAAAATAAATTCTGATATACAATTTTCCAAAAGAGAAACGAACATGCTAATTGGGAGCTACTCAAACAATAGATCTACATGGCTAAGAACCTATATGATATTAATGGAATCATGAGTCCACTGACCCAGTAAAACTAATGGCGTAAGACAAGAGTACAAGATTCAAACGATGAGCATAATAAGAACAAAACATGAATGTGATCTCATACAACAATTCGGATCAAATAGAACGAACAGAAGAAACAAATATCGTGAATCAAATATCACATCAAGTCAAAAAACTTATAAGGCTGATTCAAACGTTTGATGGATCTGTCACTCTTATAATTCCAACACATAATCACATATAATCCTTATCTCTCCAAACTCCTCAATGAGCAACAAACAAACTTGAAAGCACAGCCGATCTACGTGCTTTAGAATAACCCTTCAGAATCTTACCTCTAGGGCTCGTCCAAACTGCACAACATGCAGGAATTTCCAATGGCTAAGATTATCAATCCGATATTGCCCAATTCGATACCCCTGAAAATCCCCAGGGCCCAACAAACTTGCATTCATACAGGCTTGAAACAAACTGAACATATTGAAACTTATCTTGAATTATGAAGCCTAATTAGCCGATCATTTCAAATAAACGATTTGGAATTGAGCTATGGACTAGAAAATTTTCATTTCGAAATCTTAAACATGTTTAAGGAGATTACATATGGAATCAGGATATCAAAACGAAGTCGGAAAAATCAAGTTTTGCACATTGGATTGGACACTAGGGCGCACGTTTGGGCGCTCGAATGGTGGTTTTTGCCACGACTCTGAGCGCTTGAGCCCCCATTTAGGCACTTGAGCGCTCAGCTACTGGAATCCAACATTTTGAGCACCAGAACGAGCACTTGAGCACCCACTCTCAGGAAAAATTTCATCATTTTTTTTAATCCAAAACCACATTTTTCATGAGATCATTTTCCATGTAAAATTGGTATTTTATGAATCCCAAGTTTATTTTATGATTTACGAAAAAATGATGATCAAGTTTATAAACCATTGTTTAAGTCCATATGCTTCCCTCTTCTTCATTTTGTCTCAAATTTGCCTCATAGTCCAAGGTCCATTGGTCATAGGAATCAAACATGTCAAGAATGATCATGGTCACAACAAGGATTAACAAGTATTGAGCCATTGAATACAAGGCATAAACAAGGATCATGATCACGTAGGCTCAATCATAACATATCTTGCAATAAAGGTGATCAAAACTTGTCAATAAAAGCAAGGAAGAGAAGTCCACAAGTCTTACTTGTTAACCCTAAACTTCAAACAAGGTGTCAATGATCCAAAGATAGATTCAAGTATCTATCACAAATAGAAGATTATAAACACATTAAGCTCCCTTCAATCTTAATCACTTATACTTAAACACACACTAAGATTCATTCTTACCAATAGTCCTAGGAGAATAAACCTCCTACTCTTTCCCCCTTAGCTAGAATTTTTTATGAAGTTAATTGTTGGTGTGCAAGAGAAATATGCCAGAGAAAGCCTTAGAATGCAAGAGTAGCAAATGCAAGTTTTGTGTGCAAGTTTTGTGTGTTGTGGGAAAAATGAAGACAAGAAAATCTTGGCCTTGCAATGAGGGCTTATTTATAGAAGGAATTAAGTGGCATTTAAGCAAGAAAATTTTGATCCAAGCCCTTCTATGTAATTAACCAAGCTTCTCGAGGAAGCTTGGCAAGAGTTGATGGAGTCATGTGAATGGGATGGGAGTCCCATCCACTTGGAACATGGTTGTCGATTTGTAGCCTTCATTTTCTTTTCTTTTTTTTTTTTTGGTTTGAAAAATTGAAATTTGGGTCAATAATGGTAGGCTAGGGTTTGAGTTTAATTGGGCTTGTTTTATTGGGCTTTCAGAGCTCAATTAGGTTGAAACAAGGTAAAACAACGAACCTCAAATGCCAGAAAAATTTTCGGATACAAGAAACTTATTTTGACCATAAAATGATTTTCGTAATAGTGAAAATGAACTATTTTTCGAAAAACGGGGGTTCAAGATTTTAATTAGGGAAAATTTTGAGGTGTCACATTATCCAACTTGATATGTTTTAACATAAGAAAAAATTGCACCTCATAGACACGCACAAACACATTTCTGGTGTTATCAACTTACACTATCTCAGTGAACAAGTTTGCTTAATTCACTGGCTCGTTAAATGATAATGTGTGATTTTTCATGCTTGAACTAAATTTTTCAAACAAGTGATTTTCGTTTCTGCATATCTACTAAACTCTGGAATAGAAGACATTTTGCCTTATCAATTAGTTTACGCAGCCGCAAAGTCGGCTAGATGCAACCATTTTGCATCTTTCAACCAAATCCAGAACTCCTCTTACTATGACACCTTGTAAGTTAATTCTTGTGACGCCATGACGACTTCTTCAAATCCTTTACTAAGATAAAACACCTACACATTTATGAGTAATTCCTGTTAATAAATCTCTATCAACTTTATCTTTTGGTTATTACGCACGAGAGTGATATGACTCTATCTAATTCTTAACATTGGTTTCTTTGACACCTAAAAGGGAGCTTTTTTGTTGGTCAATCTGGTGAGAATCTCTTTTGGCTACAAAATAAATTGCAGCAAACTAGTAATAAGGATTAAGATCAGCAACTCCTTTGGCTATAGTTCATATAATTGTCCCTTTGTTTCCAACGGCCAGAACTGAATTGAAGGGAAATTTATTTTTGTCCTAGTTTACATTTTACCCTACAAGATATTCTACTATAAAAATATATATACTT
>JACFYI010002757.1:37348-73060 GCA_014898755.1 Handroanthus guayacan
TAAAATTAGGGGACCAATTGAGGTTTTTTAAAAAAGGAATATCGTCAATATTTCATTAACTTTTAGCCCAATCTTCATTGAAAATCGATTGATTTAAATAAAGAAAAAAAAATAACTTTTTTTGCTTGCGCCCGTGACGGGCGTTACAACATGTGCCTTGTGCCCATCGCGGGCGCATAGAACTCAACGCTTGCACCCCTCGCGGGCGCAAGCCACCTTTCACTTAAGCTTGCTGCGGGCGCAAAGGAGGAAAAAAAAAAGAAAATTTGTCGGCGCCTGCCAAGGGCGCCAAAGAGGTGGAAATTGCGCCCATGCAGGGCGCAACCCTCTGTTCTACGCACCTCCTATGGGCGCAACCTGTGCTTCTATGCGCCTATGGGGGGCGCAACCGAAAAAAAAATTGCTTTTTTTTTTTGTTTTTTACGTTGTGCTTCGAAAACAATATTTTTACCTCACTGTTAGAAGAATTTTGCTCAAAATCTAACCTATTTATGTTATAAATTTTGAAAATTTTGTAATGTTATGTTGAAATGTAATAAATTTTCAAAAATAAAGAATTATTAGAGGGAGTGAGTGTTCATATGAAAAATTTTCAATTGCTCTGCATTTGGCACCCCCAACTTATAATAGAGATGCATATTTATTTATATATTTAAGGTTTGATATTCTATATGGAAAGAGTGAACCAAAATTTTATTTAGGAAATGAGTGTTTAAATTTTTTGATTTAATTCGCATATAGAGGACCCTCAAACTCATACAGGAATTTGTAGGGAGAATTGCATTGACTTCCCCTAAATTATGGATTATTAGCAACCACCTTCCCTTAGGTTTGGCTTTTTTGCATCAACATCCCATCCATCCAATTTTTCCATTAGATTTCATTTGTAAAGATTAAAATGTCCTTTTGTTTTGGGGAAAAAAAATATTTGTTCCCTTACTATAATGACAAATAACTATTGATTTTGTTCTTTGTAACAACAAAAATGCAATTATTTGTAATTACAAAAGCCTAATAAATGTAAAAACGAAAAATATGTTCACAAAATTAGATATATGATCATATAAAAATAGAAAATTGATATTTTATACGATCTAATAATTCAAATTTTTCTTAAATGAAATTTTAGCACTAAATTAAAATTTTTAATTTTTAAAACAAATACAAATCTCATTATAGTTCAATTGGATTTATTTAGGAGTCTAAATCCAATAAGTAAAAAATGAAACTACTAAATCTAAAGTAAAATATTTTATCATAAGGTTTATTATTTTATTTTATACTATGAAACAAATTTAATTACAAGGTTGTGTGATAATTGCATCCACCTCTATTTTATAGTATTTTGTTCGTAAACCTTTTTCTTCCTTTCTTCTACTTCTTCTTCTTCATTTTTTAATTTTTTTTTTCATGAGGCTTGGGTAAGGGTGGTGGGATCAGAGATGTAGGTTGAATGGTATTTGTAAAGATGTTAGTTATAATTCCTGATGATGTGATGCATTTGGAAATGATAGACTTATTTAAGTTTCAACGTCTCATAATATCTTTGTTAAAGTTGGTGGAATCGAGGCATTTTTGGATTTTTGTTAACAAGGAAATGGGCAAAAACTTGAACTTTGTCAATGTTTGTACTGTTTATGTGTGCATACGTGCTACAGATGCAAATTGCTTGTCGGAACAACCAATTACATGCTCATATCTAAGAGAGAAAGACTTTTTATTGATTGTTGCTACTCTCCTAATTCCCCATTTAGATTGTTAAGAACATGTGATCCTAACTTTATTATATTCTCCTCTTATTTGTCCCTTGAAAATTAGGTAAATTGTATTTTTTTTTTAATAATGAGGAAACCTTAATCATCGCTCGATGGTGCGCTTTGGATAAATTTCAGTTTCATGTAATAATATGCGAATCACATAAATCAGACGAGTTACGTTGGGCACACCCTGTGTTACAGGCTCATGTCTTCAGAGAAGTTTGAACACGGATAGTCAGTGGAGAATTTCACTCTACAAGCCAACTCAATCAACTCCTTTGACAAATTGCATTTTATCTTGTGAAGAGCAAAATGAATAAAAATCTCTGTATAAAAATAAAAAGGGTTAATTACATTTAACTACCCTTTGATATTGTGATATTATCAACTACTACCCTCGTAGTTTGACAATTACAAATTAATCCTCATAAGTTTATAAAATTACGAAATCATCTATTTTGTTAGATTTTTTGACGAAAAACTAATAATGTTCTCCAATTTTAGTATCTAAAATCACAATGGCTATGTATAGAGGCATAATGAGTACTTAGTGTAATGGAAAAATTTGGAGGATATCAATAGTTTTCGGTCAAAAAATTTAACAAAATGGATGATTTGGTAATTTCGAAAACTTATAAGAGTTAATTTGTAATTTTCAAACCATGAGAGTAGTAGTTGACAATTTCACAATTTCAAAGAGTAGTCAAATGTAATTAACTCAAAATAAAAAATAAGCACCAAGCATGTTTGCCTTTTTGGAAATAAAGCTCATTGCCTTCCCACATAGTGCTTATAGAAGGTTAAATGCTGTGTTTTTTTTAAAAAAAAAATTTTTTATTATTATTTTTTGCTTAGGTGCCTATTATTTCCTCACATGAGGTTTTCTGCCTATATCGTCTTTTAGGACAGGCAAAATACAATTTACCCACAAAAGAAAATCATACATCGAACTAGACAACTTGTCCACATTATTTGCTCATACAATTCCATTCTAAAACTAAGTGTAAATACATGATCGATTGTAAGATGACATCACAACTTTGAACACAAATTCTCACTTGAACTTCCAAGCAGAAAGTGAACTAATTGGTGTCCCCTTCCAACCAACAATTAAGCATTTATCATTCATATCCACTGTACATGATCTACAACAGGGGAAACCTTGAAGCACCATATGTGCTTGATCCACACATGACATGCTTAGTTCCATCTCCACTACTCCGAAATGAGCCAAAAACGCCCTCCAAACTCTAATGCTCATATGTCGAATCTTCCTTTCGTCTCCTTCAGCCGCTAACACGTTCCTTATTGATGAACCTAAACACGTTACTTCAACCTCCCGTCTATTTGTCTCGTCGTTCTTCATGCACTCTGCAAAAGAATCGAAAAGGGCCCCATAGTAAAAAAGAGACTCAACAAAACGGCCTATAAAAGTCGGAGAATTGCAATTTGCTTCCATCTCAGCGATGATCATGACGCAAGGATTGAGATCTTTGATCACTCTCATTATGTGTTCAAGACGACCAACTCTTCTGACTAATCCCATAAGAGCATATGCTGCGTGGACAGCAACAGTTTCACCTGGAACAACCTTAAAGAGGCTTTCTTTGAGATCTAAGACATCTGCTACCATGACTACATCAAAGGAAAAGCTTAATTTTAATGACTCAGCAAAGCTCATCAATCGCTTACCGGTTTCCTCCACTATTTCCTTCGATTTTGTCCCTAATGCAGTGATCCTAAGGTGCTCAACAGGATGCTTCGATCGATCAACAAGAGCTTGAATCAAGATTGTGTAATGTATTCCAGTCCTTATCTCAAGATCAATCACGTGTATCTTTCTTGCTTCTACTACGTGATCCAATATGGTCTGAATCCCGGCAAATTTTGTAATCTGAGACAGAGGATATCCTTTGTGTATTGCTAGGAGTACCATACTAGGCCAAATTACTGCCTCTAGAGGATCTGAACACAAGCCCTTTGGTGTAACTCTTCCAACTTTCTCGTACAGAGCTTGGATGAAATAAAACGTTAGTCTCTGAATCGTACTTTTTATAGGCGAACTTGTTTTATAACACTCGTCCAGGAGCTTACCAGCATGATCATACTGCTCGTTGTCTACTTTCTCAGCACATGACAGAAGATTCACGATAAGTTGAACGTCTTTAGAGTGGCTTAAGGTGGAACTTGAATACGGATGGTTAAGCACGGATAGTTTCTTGTTACTTTTCAATGCAGATTGAATGAAGTTTTCTGCAGCTAATTCGATTATGGCTCCAGTTGATGGAGTTGGAATGACACTATTCTGTGATGAGACTATTGCTTTGTTCTCGTCTAATTTTGGGCACTTCCGTTTGTGCTTTCTGAGGATGTGAAACGACGCTGAATAGTCTTCCTTTGCGTTTGAGGGCTTGACGGAAATGATCGCATCATCAAACGACTGAAATGGTTGAGAGACGACGTCAAGATACAGGTCGTCTAGGTTGCAAAACGTTGCGAAAGATTCGAGTTCTTCAACTCCATGGGATCTAGTTCCTTGTGAGATGAACTTATCATTCCCATTTTCAGTATTAACTGGCATATTGTAATTGTCTGAAAATTATCTAGTTCAATGAGGAAATATTTTGGAGCAATGTTGCCGTGTGGATCCTATTAATAGTTGTTATCTTCATGTTATCACGACAATGTAATTGCAATAGTTTGGGACAACTTTCTTGTTAAGAGTGAAGAATTGATAAAATCAAGTAAGCTTTGCTGTCAACGAGTTCGATATCTTCAATTCAGCTTCCTAGGATCTGAGTTTTAAGATAATGGTACACATGATAAATTTAGGAAGACAAGTACTTCAACAATGTAATTAGAATGCTGAGTTCTTTTGCTGATGATGTTTTGTCCTAGTACCATATGGAGGCCTCATATCTGCTTAATTGGTAATTTTGAAGCTATTATGAGTTCAATTCCTATTGATGGAGTCTGGACTATTAATCAATTTGGTCAAACTTATTAAATCGTATAATTAAAGTAAATTATATCATTGTTTATGTTTATCCTTCCTATTAATCTTTAGGATTACCCACATGTTAACCCAAAGAAAATATCAAGATTAAACCTTTCAGATCTTGCTATTTTAGAATAGTTTTGTTCATTTGACTCATAATTTTTTTCATGAAAAGTGTGTTTGTGTTGATGATCTATGAATGGCTTGTGTATACAATGAAGGAGTTATATGGTATATAGGTTAATATGAAATATAAATATCGTTATATTCATAATGATACTTGGCATATACATATAGACTGTATATTAATTCGTATAAAAGGTAATAGTATAATATCATACATAGAAGTTATCTATTTTATTAAAATTTTATTTTATGTTTCATGTTATCATATAACATACATGTAAATATTTTCATTCTAATCCAATCTAATCATGCAATAATGTAGTTCATTAGGTCTTTTGAAAATTAGGCTTATTTTATAGGGATGTATAAAAGAGAATAATCTTGTATAAAAGAGTTATGAAAGTATTTTTTTAATTAAAATTGTTTTAAGTCATAGTTTTTTGAATAATGCATAGAAAATTAATTACAAGTTGATGAAACATGGATTTTGAGTAAAATTAATGTTGGGTCGATTTCATAATTTCATAGACTTGAAATAAGCTATCCAATTAGGTTAAAAGTGAGTAATTAACTAGTATGTTAAATTTGTTATTGAATCAATATGAGCTACGTGGTCGAGGTGTGGAGACTAAATACACAAAAGAATAAAATTATAGAAGATAATAGATACCAAAATATGCAATATTTGTTATATCCATACGTGCCATTCTAACAGATGCGTATATTGATAAGCTTTTTTCCAAGAAGACACATTTTTTTCAAAATGCATATTTTCAATAGTTGTTTCCTTTCATATGCAATCTGCAAGCTATGATGCATGTATACGAATACAATACGATATTGACATAGCGATATGATTTTTCAAAAAATTTAGAACACGACACGTCAGGAATACGATTATGTATATAAATATTTGCATGTATATTATGTGTATATTCTTACATGTATGATAAACAATGAATATGAATAATTGATAGTATCAATATCAATAAGAAGAATATATTAATGTAATAAATACATTATATTTATCAAGTTTATAGCTTTTTGAATCATAGTTTCACCACAAAAACAACAATTAAGTAACAAATTAGCATTTCAGCAAATCAAGAACTATTCTCCTTTTTTTAATGCATGTTCAATCGTCTTTTTCATTTGACATGCCTAAAATCATGTCAGACATGTCCTTATTTGCGTCTGAAATCATATTGGACACGTCCTTGTCTATATCCGACACTGTGTCCTTATTTTCTTTTTATTTTTTATTCAAACACATGAGTATCCAAGGAGCATTGATATCCTACAAGTGTTGGACACTGCATTTTATAACTTTTAGAAGTATCTGTACATCATAGTCTACAAGCTTTTGGTAATATATATTAACTTTCTTTGCAAATCATATTAACTCAAAGTCTTAAATGGTGGAGGGTTTTTACGTTTATTTTTGGTGTATGATTTTGTTTTTTCCAACTTACACAGTCTCTATGATATTATGATGCAGATTCAATTAAAATATTAATTAATAGATAGTAAATTACCATATATAGTTTTCAAGTTTATATATGTCCTCGTTAAAGATTCAAAATTACTACCAATATATAGCATGTATTAAAATTGAGTCATTGTAACTAATAATACGCTTCCTATATATATATATATAATATACTAATATATATATACACACACACACACGACTAGATACAAATTTTGATAATTTTGGATATTTAAAGATTTTTTTTCACTATTTTAAAACTATACAATAATTGAATATCCATCATTCAATTAGAATACTTTCTATGTCTATTGATTGCATTCTATTGCTCAATATCGAACAAACATTATTTTTTACAATTTTGATTTTTCTAAAGAAGTTGCATGGATTTGAAAATTCATATGGATTCCCGATGAAAATTCACTAAATAACTAGATATATCTTTTACCAAATATTGATTCTTTTTTTAATTTTTGGTAATTTTGATGAATTTGACAACTCTAGAGTGTCATTAAATATTCATTAACCAATTAGAATGTTTTTACCAAATACTAGCTTTTGGTAATTTTGAATTTAAATGAATTTCAACAGCTCACATTTTTCCTGAATATTTACAAATCAATTAAAATATTTTGGGTGTTTATTGGTATGCTTGTTTTTCTTTCTTTCTTTTTATTTATTTATTTTTTTAATAAGATTCACAATTTACCAAATACTATTTTGATAATTTGAAACAAAACGCTTTGATAAATTTGAAAATCATATACTGTCATCAATGTAACCTACCAATAAGAATACTTAGTTTTTAGAGTGTGTTTACATTGCTTTTGCTTTACAAAGAAGTGATTTTCATATAAAAAAGTTGAAAAGCTAGTTGTAAAAGTGCGCAGCAAAACTTGAAAGCATTTGCAATTAAGAGCTAAAAAGTTACCGGTAGTGTTTGTTAAAAAAATGATTTATCATTTACTTAATTATATTTTTAAATTTAAAAATGAGAGTATTGAATTATTTTTACATAATTTTTTTAATCAAAAAGCAGAAGTTAAAATTTAAACGCACCTCATCATATGCTTTTAGATCTTGACTGATTTTAGCCTAAAATAACTTTTATAAAAGTAGAAGTTACCTTATCAAATACTTCTAAAACCACTTTTCAACAGTTAGAAATTAAAAGCTCCTCCCAAAAGCAAAGTCATTACACCAAATAGTGCAAATTTATCATCATCCAAGCTGCTTGTCACATTTTTAAACCAGTACCATGGTTTCATTCTTTTGTTTACTGAAGTTATTAAACTTTGTTTTTCCTTTTTTTTTAAAATAAATTTTGGAGTACTTATGGGCAAGAAGATAAGCACCCTTATAATTATTATATAGTTGTTAAACCTTAATATTTATGTGATGGCAGTATAGGGTAATATTTGAGGCATTATGCTGGTAACTAGTTGACCTTTAAAGTATAAAGATCCAGTTAATTATGATAAAATTAATGAATATAAAACTGAAAAATAAAAATCTAATTTATCGGTTAGGGTTTATTTGACTTTATTAACAATAGGGTAAACTCGAGCCAGACCTAATATTTTGTGGATCAAATTATGTTTGAGCCTTCAAATTTAGTATCAGGTCAACCCACTTGCTAGCTTAGACGAACCACCTACCCAAGTGGTAAGAAAGGTGATTTGTCAAGTTATAATTTGAGAACAAGCCTAGTTTCTTAATTATAGCTTGGAATTTGCATGTTTTTAATAAATTTTATATAGTCTTTGTCAATTAGGATTTTTTTTTTTTTTTTTTTATTTTTTTTGGCCAATTAGTCTTTGTCACTTAGTTGATGAGTCATTATCCCAATGACAAGGTGATAGTCTCATAATGAGTTATGAGTTTGATTCTCTTATGCATGATAGTTTTGATTCTGGAAGATTTTTTTCGGCTTGTTGATATATTTGATATTTAAATATATTAAAGTATTTATATATACTATATATAAAGAAAGTGCACCTTATATAGTTATTTTGGTTTTTATCAAAATACAACCTTGTTGTAAAAGATAATAATAAAGTAGTTATGATAAATAATGAAAAAATATTTTTCTTTAATTCTTTTAATATTTGTTGTTGTTGTTGTTTTTGCTTTTTTATGAGAAGCAATTACGATGTTAAAAGAATACAATGCATCATTAACAAACAAATATTTATGTCACATTAAGAAAAATCATTAAGATCCTACTATATAGTAGAAAAATCATTAATAGCTTACTATACGATAGAAAAACAGCCACATACTTGTGGGAATCGAACTTGTGATTTCTAGATCATGAGACCTCCACCTTGTCACTTGGACAAAGGCTTTGTAGATTTTTAAATATTTGTTTTGCTATTCAATCTTCTTCTGCAATTATAATTTCTCTTTTCTTCAACTTTATCCTCTCTAAATTTATCTTTCAATTATGTTGTTCTACATAGTACATTCAAGTAAAAATATTCAATAATTAAGAAATATTTATTTTTATTAAAAAATAAATAAATATTTCAAATTTTACAAAAATAAAATTTAAGCACACGTATTGAGTATATCACAATTGTTAGTTTATATTAATATATTAATAATGACTGAATATAATCGTTTCTCAAAAAAAAAAATCTTCGTATACTCATGGATAACTATATATGAATATAAATATTTAGGATGAGCCCAATTATCATTTAACTTGGGAAAACGCACAAAGTTCAATTCAAATTGCATATACTTGCTTGAATCAATAATACCCCACAAAACATCCCCCCCTTACAAATTCCCAAGACCCAAAAGGGCAACAATGTCATTCCACTTTATACTACAAAAGTTTCATGTCCTTTCAGTTTTGAGACATGCCAATTGACGACAATGGTAACAAAGCCTAGATTTTGCATTTATCGACCCCATTAATTGCACACATAAATTTCTCTTAAAGTGAAAACCCGCCACCATCAAAGAAAACTCTGTAATCTGCGAGTGAATCCACGGATTCGAACCTAAAAAATTAGCAGTAATTTAGGGAGTGAGGCAAAATCCGTGTGGAGGTTGGGTCTTTGCATGCAGGACATTTTGCGAATAGGACCAACCCATAAATGCATCATCAGCATCGGCTGTTTCTGTGCTTCCATTTTTTGTTTTTCTTTGCACATGTAATAAAATCTAAGTATATTTTCATCGGAAGTCATTTTTTCTAGGTGGGCTTCTGGGTTGCTACTTCTGGTGGGACTCTTGATTTAATTATTTTTTGGATTTCGTGTCTGTGTCTATGTTCTTGGCTTCTCATTTTTTTTTATTGCACCTTTTAACAGGTGAATTATAGAAATGGGTTCTGTTAGTATTTCTGATGCCTCGCAGAAAGCGCTGGAGCCAGAGTTGGTTGATACAGGGAATAGGCTCCTTGCGGTTCCTTCATCAACTGATGAGCTACTCATCCTGCTTGAGGTTGAAACCCCTTTCCTTTTGTGGGCTCACATTGACATGCGGGTTTGTGTGTGTTGCGTATTCTAGCATTTTTGTGGAAACTCCTGTTTCGTATAGACAAAATGGGACTGTTTCGTGTTGAACGTGTGAAGAATCCTGAATTTCATGCTCTTGCAGAGAAAGTGTTTGTGCAAATGCCTGTTTAATCTTATAAATTGCAATTTTTATTCACGTCTATAAGGATCCTTTTCAGTGTGAATGGTTGCCATGTCTAATAGCCCAATTCCTTTCACATATGTGGGAAATAGGCATGATTATGAAGATCCAACTTTTATGCCTCATACCTTTCTCAAATTTGTTTTAAGTCTCTTCTATATTTGTTGAGGATCGTTGCATACATACATACTGATAATATTGTGTTTGATATATCTTATTCTTGAGGGAGGTTATCTCTCTTTAGTGTTTCTCACATGCATAAAGGCCTGATATTCATTTAGGCATACATTGAATGGATCACTTGCTCAAAATGTTATAATGTGGTAGTGGACAATGAAATTCAAATTGGTTTTGAGCGAGTATTTGAGTTAAATTGAATCATTTTAGAATTTTGTGATTACTAGTGTGAAATGAGTCTTTCTTAAACTACATTTAGTTGTTTCTGATGATAGTAAACTTTTTCTTCTTTCGTTTTCCCTTCTGTTTGAAGGGGCTGGGGGGTGGTTGTGTTGGGAACGGTGGTGGCAGGAGCAGTTAAGTAGTCTTGGTAAAGTTGTTACTTGTAAAGGGTTGATGAATTTTCTTCCTCTGTCTCTGTCAAACCGAAACTTCTGTTATGATTTGCCTGATCATAATTCCTGGTTACCGATGGTTTAGTTGTATGCTTTTCACTTAGTTTTAGTTCTTGATGATGGATGTACCTAGACATGATAGACTTGTTTAAGTTTCACAAATATCTTTCTCATTTTCGTTAAAGTTGTTGGAATTGATGCATTTTCAGGTTTGGTTAATAAGTGGTAGCACAAGGAAATGGGGAAACTTAACCTTGTCGATGTTGTTTTGTATGTGTATATGTGCTAATATATACTGCTTGTCAGAGAACTGAATACATGATCATAGATAAGATCATAAATAAGACGTGTCTGCAAATTAAGTTCTCACAGCCCTTGTGTGAGTCCAACCAATCACCAAAACAAGAAATGTGAAGAAGTTCTTTGATGATTGGAAATGGTTATCTATCTAAAAATTAAGAAAATTTTGTTTTTTTGTCTTCTGCGGCCTGCGTTTATGTGGATCCACTTGCATCAATCTGCTGTATAGAATTACTCACTTGCATACAAACCCTTTTCCAATTTTCTTTGCTGCTTTATCATTTGTTCTGACTCAAAGTTGCTCCAGTGGCAGCTTGAAATGGTTCCTTTTGTGTTAGCAGAAGAGGGAAGTGCTTTTGTTGATTGCCACTATCCTCATTCCGCTTTTCCATTAACACAAACTTTATTATAATTCTCCTTCTTGACTCATTATCCTGTTTTCATTGGGTAGTAATGAATGGTTTTCTGTTTGTCTTACAGAAAGCAGAGAGCCTTTTATCAAGGGTATGGCAACGGCCTCCAAAGTCTACGTGTAATTCACTTCTTCCAGTAATGAAAGCACTGATCACTGATGACGTATTGCGCCATGCCGATTTAAACATCCAAGTTACAGTTGCGTCTTGTTTTAATGAGCTCACGAGAATAACTGCTCCAGACCCCCCTTATAGTGACGGTGTTATGAGGGTATGCATATATCTTCAGTTGTTTTTCTTGTTTAGATTAGATCACAAAGAGCATTCACTGGTCTCTAATTCACCCCTTCTCAAAATCTCATCATGTATTCACAAAAATAATAATCTTTGGTCACTTGTGGCAGGTATTTTTCCGATTATTCATGATCGCATTCAAGCAGTTGCCGTGCGAGTCTGGTCTTAGTTATGCTAGGGCCCTTCAGATTCTTGAAACGATGGCAAAAGTGAGATCATGCCTGATGTTGATGGACATTGATACTGACGGGCTGATTGTTGAGATGTTTCAAATATTTCTTGATAGCATAAGGTAAGTTTGTGAGGGTTCTCTATTTTAGCATACCTTAGAGCAATTGAGATTCTTGCAGGGGCTCCTGCAGCAGCCAAACTTTGGAAGTGGTTATATGTAACAAGTTTTGCTGTATTTGAGATTAGTTCACATGGTTGTAGCATCATTTTTCTTTTGGTAATTATGTATTAAATAAGATCTTAATCTTGTTGAAGGTCTACTCATCCTTCTGATGTCTTCAAATACATGGAAGTGATAATGACGTTGGTGATAGAAGAAAGTGATGAAATCTCATTTGAACTTCTGAGACCCCTTTTAGCTAGTGTGAAAATGGACAATAAGGTAATGATTTTCTCCTTGATCTTTCATGCTATATTATATATCTGTAATTATTCTTGCTTTTTCAACCAAATGTATTTCTATACATCCTTGCTTCAGAAGACTTCGCCTATTTCATGGGAGTTGGGGAAAAAAGTCCTTGAAAATTGTGCAACCAAACTCCAGTGCCATCTTAAAGAAGCCGTGAAGGCAATGAATCTCAATATTGTTGATTATGCTGAGATAGTAACTTTGATATGGCGAGATACATCCAGTGGGAAAAACAAGGTTCGTACTTCCAATTGTGACCTCTGGATTTGAAACTTTGTTTTTTGTTTGACTGCTTTATGTTGATTGAACCGGTTCCTTTGAGCTATTTCTTTCGGTTTGTTGACAATTGATGTTGAGTTGTACTATACTTTAACACCAGATGCTTTGCTCTTATGTGCAATTATTGATGTTCTTAGTACTGCTGATGCTTTGAAATCAAGCTTATCATATTTTCTGAGTGAAGTATTCTAGGTTATTTGTGGAAGTGTGCATAAGTTAAAGTGATTGATGCTATAGCTGTTTCTTCCTTATTTTGTAATGACTAAAACATAACCCTCTAAGAGAAGTATAATGATGTTAGTTTCGTACGGTATTAGTAATTTGTATGTCCTAACTTTATAATCACTTTTTGACTAGACAATAATGTCAAGTACGTGATATATGATTTCATGTTTAATCCAATTAAATCGAAACCCAACAAAAGTAATATACTAAAGCACTTTTTGATGTGAAATCTTCTGCAAGGAGCTCATGAGCATATTTTTCGTACAAGTATAGTTACGAAACAGAAATCTCGAGTCACATACATTGATTTAATTTTTGAGTAATGTCTAGCTTTTATTTATGTATCATGTGATTTAGAGAGAGCACATTACTAGTAGAAGGGGGTGGTCCATTTGCTTCCTGCTGTAGGTAAACATAATTCACAGTTCTAGTAGATCAGGCTCGATTGATTGCTTTCATGATGGAAGGTTGAAAGACTTGAAAAGATACCCAGCGATAGTTAATTGTGCAGTTGCCTATAGTGTTAGATTTTATGCCTTCAAAAGTATCTAATTTTATACCGAATTAAAGAATTTATTTTTGGATATCGAATTCCCTGAATGATACTGATGGTTTCGGCTTCATATTAATTATAGGTCACCTGGAAATATCCCACACTAATATATAGGAAAATGTTTAGTTTGCATTTTAAGTGCTAAATTTCAATGAGAAGAATCTTCTCTATTTAATGCATGCAAAATTTGACAAGATTATTTAATGCAATTCATGATTTAGTGCAATTCATGATTGAAAACATGGTTAAAATCTGATTACATTAATGTTGACTATAGTCAGTTATTCAAAAATTTTGGTAAAAATTACAACCATTATGTTTTAAGACGAGTATGGCTTTTCTAGAACATTTAATGCCTTCACCATGTTAGTAATTGACGCACTCCTGGAAGAAGAAAACTATCTAGCCCAAAGAAAACTCTATCCGACATGGTATCTTAAACATTTGAAAATTTACCATTAGTGTGTGATAGTTTCTTACCAGAGTGGCATTATTGTCATATTTCTTATGCTGTTTTATCCAGATAGCTACATAATTTACATAATTACTTCTGCATTGACATCCGTTGTAATCAGGTATTGAAAGAAGCTGCACCAACGGTGGATGACCCAGTATCCCATTTAGACGGACTTCCCGAGGCTGGGGATCAAGAATGCTCTCTTCAAATCAATGATGGTAATGGAACTAAATCGGATGATGGTAATGGAACTAAATCGGATGATGGTAATGGAACTAAATCGGATGATGAAAATTCACCAGAGATATTAAAAGGCCATCAGCAGACTATGCAATCAGCAGAAGATACAGGAACACTTCGAAGAAAAAGGGGTAGAAAATTGAATTCCGTGGTAAGACCAGAAGAGGGGCATCGTGTATCGTCCGAGGGTTATGATGAGGAGGAAAAGGACTTTTCAGAACCAGGAAACTCGAGCATGCTGAGTGATTCTTCACAGAAAAAAAGTGATTCTGTTAATGAAGTCAGTCTTCAGAAACGGGGTCGGTTAAAGAAGAAAGTGAGCACAAATAATCAGCTCAGTGATTTGGAGTTCTCATCAGGGCTAAAGAGGAGAATCCTGCAAAAGAAGGTGAAGGAGGGAGGTTCCGACGGCCCAAAGAGGAAAGGTACCAGGGCTATTTCTGGATCAAGGAATAAAATCCTTAGTGACACCGACACGGAAGAAAAACTAGAGTTGTTACCCGAAGAACATTATCGGAAGAAAGAAATTATCTCCCAGAAACATGTCCGGAAAGAGAAGGTAATAAAACTATGCTTATGAATGTTGGTGGCTTTTTCTGGTTGCGTTTTTAATTGTTTATGCAAAATTGATACAGATGGAGGAGTTTCCTATTTCTAAGTCTGCAAAAGCCAAGAACCTGAAGAAAGAAAAGGAAAAGGTACCATCTTATTGCATTATATGATTTAAATTTATAAAAAAAATATCCTTTGAGACACATTTTTTGACAATTATATCGGAATTTGTACTTCCAACCCAGAAGTCCAGAAAGTCCCAAGTTAATTATGGAGAGGAGTTAGTTAATTCAAGGATACAGGTCTGGTGGCCAATGGACAAAACGTAAGTATTACATGTTGTGATTATCTCCTTATGGTAGTTTATTTGTGATCATATTATCATATGATATTTACAATGTCTTGCATTACTTGGGCATCATAGTAAATGGACTTAAATCATGTTTCTTGTGTTCTGGATTCTGGAAATGACGAACTTTAGTTGTTTAAGACAATACCCAAAACCCCCCCACCCCCTACTTGACTAAAGCAAAATAGAGGGTTTCATTGAACTTTTCTTGCTTTAATTAGAAGGATTAATATGGTCTTGTGGATGATAATGTCACTTATGATATTGTGGCTCGATGACGACTGAAGTCGCCATTGGTTTAAGATGCAGGAATAAATTTTTCTGATTTACTGAGAAATTTATCTTACTAACATTGGGAAACTAATGAGTTCTTTGTGTGATGCCTTTGCATTATTAATATTGATCCATAGAAATATGTGTACGCTACCTACTAATTGCATGAGAGATTTTTAGGATAGGCACAACTTGTGCTCGACTTATTTGCAATTCTATCTGGATGGTTAGAAAACCTGGATCCCGGCTGTTTGTGTTTTCACAAGCCATTTTCTAATTTTTTAACTATTACCTGGAAGCCGTTTATTTATCTATCTTTCCATTACAATACCACTTATTTTTATGTTCATTTTTCTATACTTATCCTAATATCCTATTATTAGATCAATGAAATTCAAATTTGATTTGATATAAAGTACCTGATATCATTTTAAAATAACTAAAATATATATATATATATCAATAAGACATGTCTTTTCGTGCATAAAAATTGTAAGTTTAATTACTTTTCATTCTTATATTTATCCTACTTAACATTTTCAAACAAATCATCCAAATATATTTTCACCTCCAGATAAAAAAAAAAGAGCTATGCTCCAAATATTAGATGTGGTGGAAATTGAAACTGGTAATGGAAACACAGCCAAACAGGTTCTCGGTTTCCACAAGTTTAACCTGTGATTGTGAATTTATATCTTCTTTACACTTCAAACTCGATCCTTTGTCTTGTTATGGCCTAAACTTGAAATTTCTTATGCAAATCGAAACTTTTTCAATATAAATGGATTTTTACACATGCTTCATATGGAAATAAAGAACTTTTACTCACATTCGAGGTTCTATATGTGCAGGTTTTATGCAGGCACTGTTAAAGATTTTGATCCCGTAACAAAGAAGCACACGGTACTGCAATGCTTCCTTCCCTTCTTCGTCATCCCATATTTTCCCGTAGATTACTAAATAAGCTGTCATCTTCATGTGTCTTGCGTAACCCTTGCTTTTGACTTGGATTATAAGCACGAGAAGTCAATTCCTGTCATCTTCATTCTCGTAAATTTCAGCTTGAGAAGCGGCATTGTATCTTCTCATCTCTAATGATTTAGGTTGCTGTTTTCTTGCAGATTATGTATGATGATGATGAAATAGAAATCTTGAACCTAAGAAAAGAAACATGGGAACTGATTGCTGACAGGCAGCCTCCACAAGTAAGATTATTTGCTAATTCTTCGTTATCTCATAGTTAACCCCGTTTTTGGTGGTATTATGTTGTGCTCTATCTTTTTGGGTGTTACCTTTTCTGTAACGTATTTGTTTTTACAAAATCCTCTCAGAAACAAGAAGCCAATCCTCCAACTCCTGCCAAAGAGCCTGTCAAGTAAGTTTAATTTAAAGAATGTTACAGGCTTCTGACCTGCCGATCTTTATCTGCAATTAATTTGTGCATGTTTTTATTGATCAAAAAAGCTATATAGAGTGTCGTTCATGAATCGTGAAAGTAAATTTCTTTCTAATGGGAGTACTGTGTGGGATTATCATAAACTATGTTTAACTTTGGCAATTCGGTTAGAACTTTTGAGCCGTAATAAGAGTGGGTTTCTTTATGAACTTGAGCAGGACTCAGGAAAAGACCGCTAAACGGAAAACAGTCTCGTCAAAAAAACATGCTGCCTTATCATCTAAAAGGTTGGTTCTTCCCTTCTACAGTTTAAAATCTTCAAAGATGATATGAGTAGAGAGAGATGAAATCTCTATTGCCTTTCGTTTGCTACTTTTCAATGCTTATTTTTAATTTCTGGGAGAGTTACCTCAACACCCCTTAATTACAGAAACACATACATGTGGTTTGAGAAATTATAATTATACCTTCTACCGTTGATTACGAGGGGGTCTACTTATAATTTTGCGGTCAATTTGTTAGACTTTAGGGGTCTAATTGTAATGTACTGGCGTGTTATTGTTATGGTTTGGTAATTTCCTAGACCACAAGGGACGTCGTTGTAATTAGGTCAGATGTCAAGGGTGTGTTGATGTAATCATCCATAATTTTCTTGATGCATGGCCTGTAACGGCTAACATTTGTGCCATCAGATCAAAAAGTGAAAACCGCAGCAGAGAGATTTCTCCGCCTAACCCCGGTCACAGGATTGATGAATCCGATAAGGAGATGTGTGAAACGAACGTCTCAACCAAGGATGATGGAGAGAGTCATGGAGGCAAGGAAGAGTCCAACAAATTGGTGAAGAAAACGGAAACGGGTCATGACAACACGGAAGAAGTAAAGACGGATTAAATCCCTAGTGCGATGGGATTGATTTTGGATCGGGCAAACGAAATAGCCGGGTTTTGCCCATTTGATCCTACCTCTAGGACAAAATTCATTAACATATGCATTTTCAAGTATGTTATAACTCAGTCTTTTGTATTTGTATCTGCCATGTTATGCTGTCATTCTTGGATGTTGTTTCATGCTTGATACATGTATTCGACCTTAAACAAGTGAAGTGGTTCTTGTAGCATGTGTATGTTTATGGGCCTTCGCAAGGGCAAAATCGTAATTTTAGCATAGTGATATTGAAGTCTTTGTCTAGGAAATTTCCACGTGATGAATAGATTCTCTTGTGGTAGGTTTGGCTTGGAAAAACTTGGCTCTTATATACTTCTTCAAATTTGAGGTTCATGTGGTGCCAAAAGATGGTTGGTATGTTTAATTGTGGATTTTTTTTATTTTTACTAGTAATTTTGTGTCGAGGGTTGTGTTTTATGATAAAATAATTTTTTTTTATCCCTTTTTATATATAATTAGTCACAATTCTATATAATTATTTAATTTTTTATCACTCATACTATATATTTTTATAGTATATATAAACTAATATTCGGTTAAATGCATATAATCTCTAAAGATTAAAGTATATATAAATAATGAATGTAAATGTTAAGTGTTTTAGATTAAATTACGTACTTACACGCCTGTGATATTATTTTATATCATACTTCTACAATGCATTATATATCCATATATGTAAATTTTTTTTTTCCTTATATACACAACGCAATTAAGCATTGTTAGAATAATAATTTTTCATAGATTAAATTACGTACTTAGGCACTTTTGATGTTATTTTATATCATACTTCTACAATGCATTATATATATATATATATTTTCTTATATACACAACGTAACAAAGCATTGTTAGAATAATAATTTTTCATAAAACTACTACTGTTATTTGAAATTAGTATTGGAGGAGTGATTGTTATTAAAATTGTAGAAGTTTATATTTGTTTATACATTTTAAATTTACAGATTTTTCCTATAAAGTTTATGTACCAACGACTTACAATTTGTGAGACAAAAGTTAAATGTTGAAGGGGCCTTTTGAAATTTTCAAAAATAGTTGTAGTAGTAGTTGTTGTCATTATGACATTATTATTTGGAAATAGGACCTTGGGGTGTTTTCATAATCAACATTTTTGTAAATATGGTGGTTAAAGCTTGAAATTTAGGACTTGGAACTTTCAATAGCTAACAAAATATGAATGAATTTAGCAGCAAAAATAGACACCATGAGAAAGGGTCAATATAGGAGCCAACCCAAGCTAGGATATTTTTCATGTTTGGTGAGACGATGAAAGGTTTTTCCTTTTTTTTTTTCTTTTTTTTTTTGGCCCTCCTTCTAGAATGCAATGTATTCCTTATTGTTTTACTTATGTTTTAATTTTCTAAAGTTAAAATATATAAAAAAACTTTTATGGAAATTGTAGACCCAAAAGTTCTTGTCTTGAGTTAGTATGTAAGGCTGAAGAATAGAAGGTCATCGAATTTAGTTAGTAGGAATTTTTCAATGTTTGAAAAATTATGAAATGCACAAATGTGAAGCAACAAATAAAATTATTTTTAATAATTTATAGAATTCTACGTTCTATAAATCGAAATTTGTCTCTGTTCTTACATATAGTAGTATAGATTTATGTATGTGAACGAATTTTAAAAATAGATTATAAGGTTATTTAATGTAATAAGTTGGCATAAGAAATTAATAATTGATGTCAACTATTTATGAAATTAAGCGAATTCCAAATTCTAAAAATTAAATCAAAATTAGATGCAATAGTAAATTCATATGTGTAATAATATAGATTTATGTGTGTGTAAGTGAACTTGAAAGGGAATTATTGGTTGGCTGGCATATCTATATTATTTGGAACATCAAAATATTCACTACTAATGTTAGCAATCAATGAAATTGTTCTAAATAATTAAAGAAAAATCAAGTTTTGACAATTAAGTCTTATATAAATAATTATGATTAAAAGATTTTATCTTTATATATAGTATAATGTAACATAATATAGTATAATAATATAAATTTATATGTGAATAAATACATTTAGATATAAATGTATTATTAGACTATCATTAGATTTGTCTAGTTTTATTTGATAATTTAAAAAATCAAGAAATTCATCCTAAAATATGCAGCTAATGAAATTAGCTTCTAAATATTTTTTAAAAGATTAAAGTTAAACATTAAATGAAAAAAAAAGAGCAATTATAATCCATCACGACCGTCGTAGTTGTTACAACATAAAGGTGTGAATCTATCACCACTTAATCATAGTGCCCACCAGACTAGAATAAAGTTTTTTCTTTTTTTGGGTGTTTCTTTTTTTTCTTTCTTTTTTTTTTTTAAATTAATGCATCAATACCATTTTAATTCTAGGTACAATAATAAACACAAAAAATCTAACAATGCTGCTAAGAGATTTTAACTAAATGTCTACGCATATTGGTAGGACCGAACTCATAATTTCTTAATGATGAGATCTTTACCTTGCCAATGCAATAAGGACTAAATTAAAATTTTCTTATCACATAATTACTAACTGACGACCATATCACAAAGTTAAAGATAAAGTAAGTAAACTGCAGTTCCAGTGGCAACTGAGAGGTTGTTCGACTAAGCTTATTTACAGGATGTTTTTGTAGTTTATAAAATGTCATATATTATTTTAAAAATAAGTTATTAAATTATTTGAATAACATATTGTTTTCTTTTGGGGTTAATCCCTTCTAGCCCTTTTGGCTAACATTATGTAATTTTTTGTTGTGTTTTCCTATTAATATATAGGTAACTTTTAGAAATTGTATTAATTTGGATAAAATGAAATATTAAAGCTTATAAGATGTTCGTAACAATTTTCTAATAAAATTATTAAAATTGATCGAGGATAGTAAGATATTAAAATTAAGTTAAAAACTCTGTACTTTTTTTTTTTTAAAGAACTTCAAATATCCTAACATCTTATTTTAGAACATTACAAGATCTTTTCCAAAAATAAACATACCAAAAACTTAATATCTATTTAGTACAAGAAATTAAAAATAAAATGATATTTGATAATAGGAGAATCCAATCGCAATCAAACATCCTCTCCAAATCAACTCACTACCAACCCCAACCCTTGGGGACGAGATCTCCTATTCCAAATGGTGTTTCATCTCCTATTTCATGCTCTTAAATACATGCCATGTGTATTAAATATTTCCTTATAAAAATATTTGATAATAAATACAATACATGTGGCATAAATTTAAGGACATGGAATAGGAGATGAAACACTATTTGAAATAGAAGATCCTATTCCCAACCCTTGGCCCTCATTTTGAATGCCTACTCGAATAAATTATATTTATATATCCTATTCAGTCCCATGAATACATGCCCCGTCTACTGTATTGTATCGTATTGTATTGTAGTTTTCCCTCTTTTCTTATTTTTTATTTATTTTTATTTTTATTTTTACTTTTTTGAGATAAAAAATCATTTCATTAATAAAGAAACAGAGATAATACATCAGTTGAAAAGATAAGAGGCAGTGACAGAGCATCCCAAAACAATCAAAAACCAGAAGAGTAAGGAGCATTTTGACACCCTTTTGTTCTAGATTTTTTGCTGTTGATAGAATGTCCCAACCCGCTCGTCACAAAAAAAATTTAAACATACTTTGGGATTTTCATTTAAAACTCCAGTTCTTATCGGTCTCTCAACCTTTCTTGCCCGTCGGCCTCCTTTCGTCTACTTTCTGCCAATCGACACAAAAAATAGCAATTACGAATGGTGAATTTTCTAATTTTGCTCAAGTGCTAGATTATCTCATCGGCCGTTTCAAGTTACATGTCCTTGTGTTGTATTTACACACGTTTTTATAAGAATCTATACCATATATTAAGAATAAGCATTTTTGGTAGTCATTTTGATATGTTTTTAAATGATTGGATAAAAATAACCTTATTCTAGAAGATAATTACAAAGCAATTGTAGAAATTAATGATAAAAATAGTTTTTTTAACTTTTTTAGTATTCATTTTTATTATATTTTTCTTCAATTATAACTTTTTTTCTTTTCATTTTATTCTCTACAAATTTATTCGTCAACCGTGTTATACTACGTAGTACATAATATAATAAATTCAAAAAAAAAAAATGAAATAATTAAGGAAAAATTATCATCATTAAAAATGAATAAATATTTTTAATTTTACATATAGAAAATTATACACACATTGAATGTACTATAATTGTAAGGAGATTGATCTTGGATTAATATTAACTACCACTATATGTCAACTTTATTATATCCCACCACCCACCACACATATAGTTGAACGTTATCTTCTACATATATTAATAAAATCAATGTTATTATTTTTGTTTTGGATAATTTACCATAATAAGTTTTAAATAATTTTATTATTAGGCATATTCTAGTTTTATATCAGTAGTCAATGAATTATTTTAGTTTTTAAAATTTCAATATATGGTCAAAATAATATAATTTTGTACATAATAGTAAGATTTATATGTGTATATTATGTTTAAAGATAAATATTATTAGATGCAAACGATAGTGTGCACTAGTAGCTAGTTACTTAATAATATATTAGCGTAATACTCTTATATAGATTGTAATACCGATGGTTAATTAAGGCCCTAGTAAGTTTGAAAAAAACAAACAAAAGCTATAGAAATATCCGGAACAAACTAAGGCCGAAATGCTAAAAAACATAACCAAGCTGCAAAAGAAATGTCCAAACAGGAAACCAAGAAATCAATTGATGCCAGTCATCTGACTCTGTACTAGCGCTCATCTTGCCGATGCAGTTAGAAGGGTTTTGCAACCGACTAGGATAAGCGGTCGTATTTATATGTACATATTGTTCCCTAGAATAACCCCTAACCCTACCTTTGCCAACACCAGGTACAGGATGATAATGACTGCAACTGCGATTATTATCTGCATTCTAAAACAATACAAGATAGAAGAATTAATAAATAAATGGATAATAATAACAATAACTAATAATTTTTCTTAATTAATATCAATAAAAAGTATTATGTTAATATTAATCATATTTAAATAACAACAATAGAATTATTATTGATCATATTAATATTAATAATAATACATTATTATTTATAATAATATTGATAATAAATATCATTAATAAATATAAGATCTGCATTACATTATTAACATTATTAATATTGTTAATTTTTATTATTAACATTAATAATTATATTTATAATAACAATCATTAATATCAATAATACTATAATAATAATAATTTATAATTTTACAAATATTAGGAATAAAAAAATATTTTAATAACATAAGATTTATAATAATAATAATAATAATAATAATAATAATAATAATAATGACAGGCTAAATTCTCTCTGTATTGAGCTACATAATTCTTTACACTATCTAGGCAAAATGGCCATTTTAGTTCGTCAGTCATAATAAGAGACAAGTTTAATTTGATGCTGGGAAGGGCTTTTGAAATTATACATACAGAAATTTATATTTCTGGGCGCCACTAGGTTTGCCCGCTTTAGCCATGGTGAGGCATTTAGGGCGTTTTGTGGCTTTTGAGATGTAAGTTTTTTGTTATGTTTAATTTTAGAGTAAAAGATCCACCTTCATGATTGAAACCCAAATTGCTGCCTTCATGGCCTGCCTCCAAGGTCTGTCTTAAACTTGTCCCCTTATCATGGCTGGGCACGTAAATGGAAAAAGAGGGAAATATGACCGCCCCATGTGGGGGCGGTCATAGAAAATCAGGCGGCCTTTTATTTCGTTTCGTATGATAGCCGTCGAAGGCTAAAAGTTTGTATTTCAGAATTCCATCACAAGGGTGCGGGATTTGTTTAATATACCAATAACTTTATAGCGGTATTTATGCACTATCCCACCCCTTATAAGTTGGCGAAGCAGCAGTTTCTGTTCTTCTTCTTCCTTTTTTCCCTTCTTTTTGTTTTTTTTTTTTCTTCCTCCCAACAAATCTAGCAAAATGTCAAGTAAAAATAGTGTAAATATGTACAAGATACAATTAAGATATTTACCTCACGAAGATTTGTTATTTGGAGATTTGTGTCGTTAAGATTTTGAAAGAGAGAGATAAGAACTATTTTTTTGAATTTTTGAATGTTATGGTTTGGGATTAGGGAGAGAAAGAGAGGAGAGAATTATGAGAAGGTAGGCTGGTTATATGAGATTAAGGGTAAAATTGTCTAAAGTAAGACACGCATAATAAAAGCTAACTTGCATTTAAGGGATCCATATATTTAATACACTTGGCCTTGATATATATTCACGAAATCGCAAAAACCCAAATGGAGAAAACTACAACACGTTCCCCCTCCTATAATTACATCATACATTTCTCCACAATAAAGAATTTGTCCACTCTTTTCCCTTTAAATTCAAATTGGGGTTGGTGAAGATTAGAGTGGTTAAATCACTTTTTCCTGCTATAAATACGGCACTCACCAGCACAAGTTTCTCAATTCTGTACTCTTTTTCTGTTATCAACATTCCCTTGTTCCTATACCTTCTTATTTCACCTTCTAAAGCACCAATCATTCTCGCCGCCATGCCGTCGGTTCCCGGAAAGTTCGTCTGTGTCACCGGCGCCGGAGGCTTCGTCGCTTCGTGGCTTGTTAAATTTCTCCTTGAAAAAGGCTACACAGTCAGAGGTACCGTCAGAAATCCAGGTAAAGTTAACTTGAAGAATCATTAATTTATCGTTTTTCTCCGCATTGAAGTTGAATTTGTGGGCGATTTTGAATGTGGTTTTTGTTTTATTATTATTATTATTATTTTTTTTCTAAATTTTGCTTTCGGAGGGGTTGCTCTTGCAGATGATCCGAAGAATTCACATTTGAGAGAGCTTGAAGGCGCGGCGGAGAGATTGACTCTGTGCAGGGCTGATCTTAATGATTATCAGAGTTTACTTGAAGCCATCGACGGTTGCGATGGTGTTTTTCACACTGCGTCTCCGGTTACTGATGATCCAGTTAGTACTTCTGCTCATGCTTTTAGTGATTGCGAGCAGGGGGTGTTTCGCTAAAGATTATTTAACTCCTCTTATTAAGATTTTACATTTTATAGGATGTTAAATTTTATTTTAAAAATAAGTAAATTAAAGTGTTTAGATAAAATAAAACATTAGAACTTATAAAATATTAATAATGATATCTCCTCAAAAAAAATAAAAATAAATAGTAATGATAATTTTGTGATTAACTTATAAGCTCACCCGAACACCCTCTAAATAGTAAAGACTAATGAATTAATTTTATTAAATGTATTTTTCACGTGTACTTATAAGCTCACCCTAACAACCTCTAAATAGTAAATACTAATGAATTAATATTATTGAATGTGTTTTTCACATGTTATTAACTTATTACCTAGCAAGACAGCTAGGATTCCTATTTTAAAATAGGGTTTTATTTTTTGTTCCATTGCACAGATATATTTTAAGCATATTAAATATTTTCTTATAAATATGCAAGATTGTAAATGTCATATACTTGTCATGAATTCATGCAATAGAAACATAACTGGACAGAATTTTCGATGACAATTAAAAAATTAATAGTCGGTAACTTCTGAAAAATAAAAATAAATTTCTTTCTTGAAGGAATATTAAAGTTTATTTTGGAACACAGAATAGAGAATGAAGCAATAATTATAGGATGCTAGAGTGTCGTAATGCTATACTAATGTTGAAGTTTGAGTATATATCCTTATTTCTTGGTAAACGACGTCGATGGTGGCTGGTGGCCGGTGGCCGGTGGCGGCGGTAGGTGGTGGGACAGAGAAGGACAATGACGTTTGAGGATACTAGTTCAATGATCAACTTTGCATTTTCTCTGAAGTGCTGGCAATTGGGTCTCCAAATAATCATGGGATAGGATGCGTTTTCAATTTAGGAGGATATAACCTTATATAACTATTTTTTAACTATTTATCTTTCATCGTACTAAAGAAGATACGTATAATGGTTTATATGTTTAATGTGTACGATACGGTGGAAGATCATGCCAATTACCTAACATTGAATATAAAGTGTTTGTCTTATTTTCTAAGCAACCACACGTAGCCTGTCTTTGTTGTTCTTTCTTCGAGTGATATTACCCTGGCACCTCTCAAGTTATAAAAATTACAGTAATGGCTTCCGATTGTTAGATTGGCAAGGGTAATTAATTTATCATACTTTCACTCTTGAGGGAGGTCTAATTATAATTTGTCGGGGTGTTATTAAAATTTCCTAAATTACAAGGGGTATTTTTGTAATTAGATTAAAGTTTAGGAGATGGTGAGGTAATCATCCCTTTTTCTGATTCACCACTCGTAATGTAGGAACAAATGGTGGAGCCCACGGTGAATGGTGCAAAAAATGTGATACGTGCAGCTGCAGAAGCCAGGGTCCATCGTGTGGTGTTAACATCCTCAATTGGTGCAATATACATGGATCCCAATAGAGACCCTAATAAAATTGTGGACGAGACATGTTGGAGCGATCTTGATTTCTGCAAAAACACCAAGGTTTCTTACATATATGCGATGTTTTGTGATTTTTCATTCTTTATTTTTCAAAAAAGTGGTGTTATATAAATTTTTATTACTAATATTTTAATAAGCTTTTAAATTTTATTTTTATTCAAACATTTTAGCAACTAATTTAGAAAATAAGTTCTAACATTATATAAGCTCCAAAATTGTGTACATAATTTAAGAAATAGGTGCAAGGAATGAAAAAAACAACTACTTTTCTTGTCCAAAATACTACATTATGAGCAACTTCATTGCCAAGAACAACAATATATTTTTCTTTCGGAGGGAAAAAAAAATAATGTATTCACCCATGTAAAATAACATATTTTTCATTGCCCCTTTCTAGAATTGGTATTGCTATGGCAAAGCTGTGGCTGAACAAGCTGCATGGGATTCAGCAAAGAACTTGGGGGTGGACTTGGTTGTTATCAACCCGGTTTTGGTGCTCGGCCCGCTGCTCCAACCCACTGTGAATGCCAGTACTCTGCACATATTGAAGTACTTGACTGGCTCTGCAAAGACTTATGCCAACGCCATCCAAGCCTATGTGCATGTCAAGGATGTGGCATTGGCACATATACTCTTGTTTGAAACGCCGGCGGCATCGGGGCGGTACCTCTGCGCTGAGAGCATTCTCCACCGCGGTGAAGTGGTGGAGATACTTGCCAAGTTATTCCCGGAGTATCCTATACCTACCAAGTAAGTTCAATCATTTTACACGATTATGATTTGAGTTTGTAATTTTGAATATGGGCTCGAGTGGAATGGAGCTTTCGGAGTTTTGGTGATTTATTCAATTGGTTGACTTAAGTAATGTAGGGCGTGAAACCAAAAGAAAGTGTTAGGGTTGTTGGGTTAATTGCCTAGCAAAAGCATTCTGATTTCTCAAGTTAGTGGTCTATTTGACTAGAAGCCAACATGAGAGAAACTATTAGACAACTAAACATTTTATAATTCATATAGGATTTGTTGGGTATCAAAATTAGTACCGTTAACTTGGCACAATCTAAGCGAAGCATTTTCACATTGGAGGAACATGATTTGTTTCTGCCAAGTTCGTTTCATGTCCATTTGAGCCTTTTAACATCCATTTTGCAGATCCTGTTTAGCTTAGTTATTGATCCAACTTAAGACATATTTTTGTTATTTTGTAATTACTCCCATCATATGGTATTAAGAGATAACTATGTCAGTATATCTTATAATATGAAAAATTATAGTAACACCTCCTCCGAAATACAATTAGATCCATTGAAAGTCTAATAAATTGATTGAAGTACTACAAGTTGACCCTTGACCAGTTGAAAATGTTATTTTTCAAATCTTAAAGGATAATTCTGTCATGAGACCAAACTTCACAGGGGTATTAAGATAATTATACCTTGAATTAATTATTTCTTGCATGTTAGTTGCATTCAGTTGGTGACGATGATTGTTGTCTTAGGTAGGAAAATGGAAAATGGAAAATGTTTGAAATTTTTTTTTTTATTATTTGAGCATTGAAGTATGAAGAAAATGCTGGCAATGTTAGTGGACCTAAGGAGTCCTTACCAACCCCAGGGTCATTGTCAAATGTACTTTCATGACACCTATAAGAGTTTCAGAGATTTTTGTTTTCAGTCGATTTTTTCAAAGCTAAGCCAATAATGGGAGGACATTTCAATGGGAATAACCAATCTTAAAACGAGTAGAATTGTACTTCTTGAGTTGGACAAATTAAATTTGACTTAGAATTTTCCACTTTTGTTAGAGGTCTGCAGTGATTACCCGTTTGAAAGGAATTAGTCATACGTAGCTTTTTTTTAAAAAAAAAAAATTAAGATTGTACATTCAATTAAAATATCCTTATACATCAATAACAATCAAAGAAAACTATCAATAAAAAATTTTCAACAATCAGCCAGTAGAAAAATCTTGAAAATTGGCATTACAAAAAAAATATGATATGTGTGACAAAAAATTATGTGATAATAATAAATATTGTCACTAATAATATGTATTAAATGACAATAAATTTTATTTTGTCACTAATAAAATCTTCATGTGACAATGATATTTGTATTATGACTATATAACTTGAGAGTGACAAAAAGAAGTGCTTGAATTGCCATTATATAAAGATAATAATTAATGATACATATATCGTTATAATATAGTGACAAGATTTTTATTTTCACTAGATAATTAATGTATATGCATTGCTTATTCTTAATGATGACACTATTAAAACTTTTTGTCTCTATAGAGTTTGTGAAAATCATTTTTGTTACAAAATATAGTATCTGGTCACTTTTTAATATGGAACTAGTAATAATTTTCACATTGTTACTTAATATTTTGCATCATGTTATTTTCTTGGATAGTATGATGGGAAGACAATATAATCCCATAGCTCACACACACTGGTGACAATCGAACTCATAACTCATGAGCCTCTGTGATATGTTTAATTATTAATCAGACATAACGAGGTGTATGAATCAAATTAGAGCATGAGGCATTGATTTTGCTTGATTAGTTCAAGAGAGAGTTTACAATAACTTATGAAAAGTGTTTTTCGCTTGTATAATTTTTATTAGAATTTTCCCTTCCAAAAAAGTAAAAACTTTTGCTAATATCTCATTATTACAAAAAAAATTAAATTATTAAAAACAATTTAAGATACGAAGATTTAGATTTTCTTTTCTCTTGTGACTGTGCAGGTGCTCAGATGAAAAGAACCCAAGAAAAAAACCTTATACATTCACAAACCGAAAGCTTAAGGAGTTGGGCTTGGAGTTAACACCCGTGAAGCAGTGTTTGTACGATACAGTTAAAAGCCTTCAGGAAAAAGGCCATCTTTCAAGCCCAACCCAAAATGGTGAGCCCATTCCTTACAGGTATTAGGGCCTTCATGTTTATTGGGCTCATTAAAAAATTAGGGGCTATAAAATGTGGGCTCAACGTCTTTTAGGGTTGCCTGCAATATGAAAATTTAGTAACAAAAAAAGATTAAAAAAAAAAAACATTAATTATTGTTGTTCTTATTATTTTTATTATTATTGGGTTAAGTATTAATTATCAAGTTTATATGTGCTTTGTAAGTTCAAATGATGTTAGATGGGAAGTAAGTATGTATAATTCTATTGGTTTGATTAACTACCTCATGTTTGGATCTTGAATTTTAATGAGAAAATTATTGAGTAACTAGCTTTGTGTTTTATCGTCTATTGCTTCATTCTTTTTATATCATTTTTTTTTTCCATTAAGTTTCATATCCAAACGTAGCATAAATGACAGATGATTGATTTTGATTCTAACAAATACCATCCTCAATGCATAAAGATGTTATTTTTAACCTTATATTGTGAGGGCATTAAGGTAATTGAGTATGTAATTAGATTATAAACCATGGGTTGTCATGGGTGCTCGTGGAGCTTTCCAGCAAGGATTCCCAAGCCATCAAAATTTATATACGACGACTATAATGACCAGGGTGTTAACGAGCTGAGTTCGAGCTCGAATAAGAAGAATTGAGCTCGCGCTCAAAATTTTAAATATTTTCATTATCGAATTTTTTTAATAATTTTTTAGTATTTTTTATACATAAACATATAAAATATAATAATTTAAATTTATTATTCATGACTAAATTATATACAATATTGTAATTAACATATAAGTATCATTAGAAGCTAGCAAACAGGCTCGCGCAAGTTTATGAACAACTAAATTTAAGCTCGAGTTTCATTTATGATTAAGCTTGAGCATGTTGAGCTCAATATTGTTCAAATTGAAGTCGAGTTTAATTCAAGTCACTTTGCAAATCGACCTATCAGGCTTTTTGATGCCCTAATGAACTAGGGACTGATCATTCTAACAAATTCGAGAGCACACAAGAAAAATCTCATAAATCACCCTATCATTAAAAGTCTAAAAGTGACCACTCCTCTAGTTTTGTGGCATAATACTTTGGAGCAAAATTTTTATTATTTTATATCATATTATTTTATTTTATTTATTTATTTATTTATTATTACTATTTTTAGTGGTCGATTGGGCTTGGAAAATAACATGCGCAATTGTTGAATTAGTGTAGTCCAATTTAAGTGTAGTCAGCTTATATAAGTAAATAAAATTTCGGATAATACAATCTAATTTTCCTTATATGAAAACTTATTCGATTGTAGCAACTCAGATTAATATTTCAATTTTAAACTTATTTGTTGTATACTTAATTGATTGTATTATGTATGTGTGTCATTATGAGTCTATATATATATACATGGATTATGTAACAATACAATAATTTTTTTTTTTAAAGATAATTGATTTAAACATTTACAAACTCGCCTACAACGCAACGAAAGTGATGCTTTGAGATCCACAATTACAGGAAACTTTGAATCCTCTATTAATTCAAGATGTGTTCTATCACAACTTCTTTGACTAATTCTGAATGAATTGAAAAAAATAGCAGATGTGGCACTCGTAAACGTGGAATCTGGAGAACCACAATTCTGAATGCTATGCTACTTCAATGAAGGTGTTCCTAAGCTATGATGAACTCAAAATATAATTTTGCCTTAATTCAACTTAAGTGACTTGTTAAACTTGACCTTAGCATATCATGCAAAAAAAAAAAAGTATTTGATTGTATAATTCCCTCTTTGTAATTTACACCTACTTGTGTGTGTACTACGTCGTAAAAGGGAAAAAAAAAAACAAAAAAGAAAATGAAAGAAAAATTAAAAAAAAAAGAAAAGAAAGAAAAGATTGCCTCATATTCATGCAGAGAAGATTTGATTTTATCATATATATGTATTCAAGACTTTGCTAAATCATATAGTAACCTTCTCTTATGATCCCTTAAACATTAAATATAATGCTTGCAATAAAATAAAATCAATAAATCGAAACATAATCCCTAAAAAACATGCACTGTAACTTTAGCATTGGCACAAATTTTCCAAGTGATCCACTTTTGAGATATTTTCCTGCCGTTCGCATGGGAATTTTTTGACTAATTCTTCATATCCCAACTAATTATAATTTAATAAATAAAATCTTAATAAAGAGTATAATTATACAAAGAGTAAATAAATCGAATAGCTATTAATTTTCATGCGCTTTGAAATGACATTTTGTCCCTAATGAATCGACCAAATTTGATGATGACAATCTTAAGTATGTTTAGTCTAAGATTATTTTTATATCTAGTAATCAGGGATTGTCCCCATGTGGGATATAATTATCGCAATTTTCTATGCCTTTATGATGATAATATATAATATGTTGAAGATTTTGTTATATTCTTAAAAAAGTTAGCATATGATAAAAGCAAATTATTATTTATTAATCTCAAAAGTGAGTCCTAGTATGTGATCTGTAATTTAACAGTTGTTAGAATTAGAGGCCGGGTCACTTATTAATCATAAACCTTAATATGGGCTGGACACTTGGTTTCTCATTTCACTTTATCTATAATCTTAAGTTTTATATTAAATTATATTGAATTTAAAATAATAATAATAATAATAATAATAATAATAATAATAATAAATTTATAATTGTCGTCCCTTTATGACTCGATCATAAAATATTTATCTCGCCTTCCAAATTTGGCTCAGTCACTGTAACAATATATAAACATCAATAATAGTATTTAAAATTTAAGCATTGTTAACATTAATAAGTAAATATAGAAAATGATGAATCGAGGTGAAGCTCCAAAATTGTATACATAATTAAAGAAGTACGTGCAAGAAATGAAAAAAACAACTACTTTTCTTGTCCAAAATACTACATCATGAGCAACTTCATTACTAAAAACAACAATATATTTTTCTTGCAGGAATATATATAAATACATATATATATATATATATATATATTTGCACCCATGCAAAATAACATATTTTTCATTGCCCATTTCTAGAATTGGTATCGCTATGGCAAAGCTGTGGCTGAACACGCTGCATGGGATTCAGCAAATGAGTTGGGGGCGGACTTGGTTGTTATCAACCCGGTTTTAGTGCTCGGCCCACTGCTACAACCCACTGTGAATGCCAGTATTCTGCACATATTAAAGTACTTGACTGGCTCCGCAAAGACTTATGCTACCTCCATCCAGGCCTATGTGCATGTCAAGAATATGGCATTGGCACATATACTCTTGTTTGAAACGCGGGCTGCGTCGGGGTGATACCTCTGCACTGAGAGCATTCTCCACCGCGGTGAGGTGGTGGAGATTCTTGCCAAGTTCTTCCCAGAGTACCCTATCCCTACCAAGTAAGTTCTATCATTTTACATGATCGTGATTTGGGTTGGTGATGTTATACTTTGGATATGGGCTCAGGTGGGATAGAGCTCTAGGAGTTTTGGTGATTTATTTGGCCGACTTTATTAATGTAGGCCATGAAACCAAAAGAAAGTGTTGTGGTTGCTGGCCTTGCCTAGCAAAAGCGCTTTGATTTTTCAAGTTAGTGGTCTATTCGACCGGAAGGCAATATGAGGGGAACTGATAGGATAATTAAAGATGGCGTATTTCACACATTAGGAGCGACTATTTATAGGATTTGTCGTGTATTAAAACTAGTACAGTTAACTGGACACTATCTAAGGCAAGCATTTTCAAATTAGTGGAACATGATCCGTTTCTACCAAGTTCGTTTCGTGTCCATTAGAGCCTTTCAACATCCATTTTTGCAAATCCTGTCCACCTTAGTTTTTGATCCAACTTAACTAAAATATTTTTGTCATTTTGTGAAAACCCATATCATATGGTATTAAGGGATACTTACCTCAATTCCCCCCATAAGTTGGGCCTAATTATAGAAATACATCTTATAATATGAAAAATTATAGCAACACCTCCTCTGGAATATAATTAGATCTATTAAAAGTCTAACAAATTGATTGAAACATTACAAGTAGAGCCCTTGACTAGCTGGAAATATTATTTCTCAAACCTCAAAGGATAATTCTGTTACTAGACCAAACTTCACAAGCGTATTAAGGTAATTATACCTTGAATTAATTATTTCTTGCGTGTTAGTTGCATTCAGTTGGTGACCATGATTGTTGCCTTAGGTAGGAAAATGGAAACTGTTTGAAAAAAAAATAAAAAAAAATTATTTGAGCACAGAAGATGAAGAAACAATCATAGTAATGTTAGTGGACCTTAGGAGCCCTTACCTACCCCGAGGTCATTGTCAAATGTGGACACCGCAGGTACTTTCATGACACCTTATAGGAGTTTCAGAGATTTCTGTTTTCAGTCGACTTTTTCAAAGTTAAGCCAATTATACGAGGACATTTCAATGAGAGTAACCAATCTTAAAACGAGTAGAATTGTACTTGACTTAGAATTTTCCACTTTTGTTGGTCTGGAGTAATTACCGGTTTGAATGGAATCAATCATACGTAGCTTCTAAAAATAAAAAACAAAATTATACATTCAATTAATACATCATAATACATCAATAACATGAATTAAAGAAAAAAAGAGTAAAAAATTAGCCAGTAGAAAAATTTTCAAAATTGGCATTACAAAAAAATATGATATGTTTTATAAAAAATTGTGTGACAATATAAATACTGTCACTTATGATATGATATGTTGCAAAGAATAGATATTTACACAGTAGTGGTGGCCTTGGCTCTCACCAAATCGGAAAAATAGATATTTAGCAATTTGCTACACGAAGGATTCGAACCCATGACATTCAGGCTGCACTTCTCGACCTTCACTAGTTAAACTGACACCAGTTGTTGTAGAGAAGTGGTGTCAAAATGATTTTTATTGAACTTTATATAATATATAAAATGTAAGTTCTCAGGGCTAAGTGGGGTCAAGTGATCCCACTTGGTGCCATGTAGATCCGCCACTAATCTATTGACAGGATTTTTAATATCATTACGTTGCCAATATATATGCATTAGTAATTATTGATGGCACTATGAAAAACATTTTTATCACTATTAAGTTTGTGAAAATTACTTTTATGACAAATATAATATTTGGTCACTTTTTTAATATAGAACTAGTAATAATTTTTATATTATCACTCAAACTTTGTCACTCGTGCTATATTCTTCTTCTTCTTTTTTTATTTTTTTATTTTTTATAGTATGATGGGAGAACAGCCTCAAACATACCAGTGAGAATTGAACTCACTCTTGGGCCTTTGTGGTATATTTCATTATTAATCAAACATAACTTGGTGTATGACTCAAATTACAACATGTACCATTGATTTTGCTCGGTTAGTTCAGGAGAGTGTTTACAACAACTTATAAAAGGTGTTTTTTGCTTCTATAATTTTCATTACAAGTTTTAACTTTTTCAAAAATGAAAACTCTTGCCAATACTTCATTATTAGAAAGAAAAAAAAAATGATTAAATTATTAAAAATAAATTAAAAGATAGGAAAATTTAGATTTTCTATTCTCGTGATTACGCAGGTGCTCAGATGAAAAGAACCCTAGAAAAAACCCTTACAAATTCTCAAACCAAAAGCTTGAGGAATTGGGCCTGGAGTTCACGCCTGTGAAGCAGAGTTTTAACGATACAATCAAAAGCCTTCAGGAAAAAGGCCATCTTCCAAGCCCAACCCAAAATGGTGAGCCCATTCTTATCAAGATTAGGGCCTTTATGTTTATTGGGCTGGGCTCATTTTGGGGCCATAAAATGTAGGGCCAACGTCTTTTATAGGGTTGCCTGCAGTTTGAAAATTTAGAACAAAAAAGATAAAAATAAAAACCAAAATTATTGTTGTTCTTATTATTTTTTATTATTAATGGGTTAAGCCTTCATAATCAAATTAATATGTATTCTGTAAGTTCCAATGATGTTAGATGGGAAGTCAAATTAAGCATGTATAATTGTATTGGTCTGATTAATTACTCGATGTTTGGATCTTGAATTTCAACTAGAAAAATATTGAGTGACATAGCTTCGTGTTTTAGTGTTTGTAACTTTATTCTTTTCATATCATTTTCCCATTGAGTTTTATATCCAAATGTAGCATAAATGACAGATGATTGATTTTGATTCTAACAAGTAGCATCCTCAATTCATAAAGATGGTATTTTTAACCTTATTTTGTGAGGGCATTGAGGTAATTCAGTTTGTAATTAGATTATAAAACATGGGTTTTTTCTTGGGTGCTTTTGGAGCTTTGCACCCAAACCATCAGATTTTATACACAACCACTATGATCACAAGAGATGTCAACGAGTCGAGCACAAGCTCGAGCTCAAATGAGAGGAATTGAGCTCAAGCTCAAAATTTTAATTATTTTTATTTTTGAATACTTTTTAAAAATTATTTAGCATTTATTATTCATAAATATTTAAAATATATTTATTTATATTTATTGTTCATGAGTAAATTTTTTTCAATATCATAATTAATTGTTGCTGGCAAGCTCATGAACAATTAATTTTAAACTTGAGTTCGGCTCATTATTAAGCTTGAGCATGTTAAGCTCGATATTGTTTGAGTTGAAGTCTATTTTAATTCAAACCACTTTGCGAATCGACTTATTAGGCTCGGCTCATTTGGCTCTCCTAATAGACTGGAGGTTGATCATTCTGAAAAATTTGAGAGCACGCATTGGCGACGCCACATATACACCAGTGGGGTCCC
>JACFYI010002757.1:84578-106490 GCA_014898755.1 Handroanthus guayacan
CCATTCAAACCAGTATAACAAACCAAACTAACGACAACAACCCATCCTTAGAAAACTTCAAAAATATATACAAATACTTTGTGACGATAGTCACATGCAAGTAGAGCAGGTTCACACAAAATTGGCTAGAAACTTAGGGGTATGGTTAGAGGGGTTTGAAAGGTATACCGCAAGGACACAAATACCCTTTTGTGAAATTACCGAACTAGTCATTGGAAACACAATTCTCTCCTTGCCAGCTCCAAACTATGTCTTTCAAGGCAGGCCTCACATCCTCTTCACAGAACTTCTTATACTCAAACGTATCTCCGGCGGATTTGGAGAACTCTACCAGCGCCACCGCCGGTGCCACCTCAAAAACCTCCGCCGTCACCGCCAATTTCCCTTTTCGGCCCTCCGAAACGCCTTGCATCCTCACCTTGTAATCTTTCATTAACATAAACTTGAAATTAAGCTTCTTGGCAAGTGATTCCAGCTTATTCATAATCGTCGAAGCAGAGCATTTTGATGTAAATAAAGAACCAGATTTTCTTCTATTCTCAAATAAGCTCGATAAGTCGAAGCCCGAAGACATAGATGATATGAACTCAAATGCATTATAAAACGGTGGAGATGATTTTGATCTCACTAAATCCAATTCTTTCCCCTCTTTTTGCTCCAAAGAGCTCTCTTGAGCCGGTTCTTCGATCGAAAAAGCAATTGGCCTCGTGAAACCTTTGCAAAACCAGGGGACTTTCATAATCCCTGGAATCGTAATTCTTTTAGCTGGATCAGCTACCAAAAGCTTCGAAATTAATCTCTTGGATTCGTATGAAAACCAAGGGGGACACTCGAATTCAGCTTTGAAGATCTTGGTATACATTTTCATCACATTTTCGTCCTGAAATGGCAGAAATCCTGCTAAAAGCACATAAAGAATCACCCCACATGACCAAATATCAGCTTTTGCACCATCATAGCCCTTTTTTCTAAGCACTTCTGGAGCCACATAAGCTGGAGTGCCACACTGTGTGTGTAAAAGCCCATCGTTTCTAAGCTGTTCTGGCAAAGCTGATAAGCCAAAATCAGAAATTTTCAGATTCCCATCTTCGTCTAAAAGCAGATTTTCAGGCTTTAAGTCCCTGTGTGAAACCCCTCGGCTATGGCAAAAATCTACCGCACTTATAAGCTGCTGAAAGTACTTTCTAGCAGCATCTTCCTTCAGCTTTCCTCTGGCGACTTTCGCAAACAGCTCGCCGCCCTTTACGTATTCCATTACGAAGAAGACTTTTTGCTTGGTGGCCATGACTTCTTTGATTTCGACAACGTTTGGGTGTCGAACTAATCGCATGACTGAGATCTCCCGGGTGATTTGTTCCATTAGCCCTTCTTTCTTGACCATGCCTTTGTTGATGACTTTAATGGCGACGCTTTCGGAAGTTTCGAGGTTTCTGGCATGGTAAACTTTGGCAAAAGTGCCTTTGCCTAGGAGCCGGCCCATTTCGTATTTTCCGAAGATGATGTTTCTGGGAGTGCCGCCATTGGAGATGTGGAGGTTCTTTTGTTGATCTTCCATTGATGGATGGGTAATCAAGAATATTGATTGGGGTGTGACAGTGGTTTGATATGGTTTGTGATTGATCAATTTTTACTAGACATCTTTTGGGACAAATTTCACATGATAAAGCCTTAAAAGTTGGTAGAAGTGGTGTTGGTGGAGTGGAGGAGGAATGGTGGTTTAGTATGGTTAGGGAAGTGGGGATTTTGTTAAAGCCCTTTTGAGAGGGAAGTGCTCTTTAGTGGTGCTGGAAAATATAGGATTTCAATGTGTTTGTTTTCAGTGGGTCGTTCGTATTGGGTTGGATTGGGAGAGGAGGGGTATTAGAGAGGGTCCAAGGCGGTTCAATAGAAAAAAAAAAATTCATATACGTGTTAATGAGAATTATATTCATAATCTTTTTTAATGTGAGACCTCCTCCACTTACTATATAGCTATAAGGGCTCGTCGATCTTTGAATTTGCTGTTACAATGCCTTTTATCTTTTTTTTTTTCCCCTTTAAATTAAAGATCAGTAAATACGAAATTATAAAAGTATTTAATTATGGGTACAAGACATTTTGCATAAATTCATCAAATGCATAAAAGCATCTGATTGTGAATACAGTATATTTTACAAAAATTCGTAAAATGCATAAAAGTTTAAATGTAGTATATTTTGCATAAATTTATAAAATGAAATGGAAGATAAAATACTATTGGAATAAAACATCAAAATGATTGGGATGGGGGGGAGGATATGTAGAGCAGGGTTGAAGGGCGGGGGGTTGGGGGTGTCCACTTGTTATTGGAGAACATGGTTTTGTCTAACATGGGGAGAGGCCCATAGGAAGAAAAGAAATATCTGAGATTATAAAATTGAGAAATTTCAAAAGGGATTATGAAAGTTGTCATGTAATGACATTATAATAGCCGGCTTATACGGCCTTAAAAAGTTGAAACGCTCCAACAAATCTTAAAATACTCACCATTTTAGTGTATTTTTCTATTAATATAAAAGTGATTTGGTGGTATAATTAGGAAACAAATACTTTTTTATGAGCTGGAATAAACCCATGTATTTGCTGTCATCTTTCTTTTAATACTATATAATAATAAATATTTCATTAATTTTTTAAAAATGTCTTTTTATATATTTTTGGCATGATATTACTGTTATGGTAAGTGATGATTGGATTAGAATATATACTAATAATTTGCATTATGATGGTATTAAAAATTCACTTTGATTTTAAATGATTAAAAGTGGTTGTGGCAGGCCTGCACGATCAATTTGAATTATACGAGTGGTTTAGTGGATTATTTAATGTGTATGTAACATGAGGTAAAGCATTATTATCATTGTAGTTTAACAATACAAATAATATCTTAACTAACGATATTAATAGAATATACTATCATTATGTATAATTTGATAACCAAACAATACTTAGGGCCCGTTTACTTTGACACTTTTTAAAAATGATGGCTTAGATTATGAATAGTTTAAATGATGTTAAAGGGATGAATATAAATTTAATGAGTTGTTTATTTTTTAGGATAATAAATGTTTAGTTATATATATTTTATAAGTTGTTTACTTTGAATTGTTTGGATAATGTATGATAAGATAAAAAAATCCCTCAAAAAAATTTGATTGAATTGGTATGGAACGTAAATATGGGCAAAAGATGAATTTGTTGGTCATTTTGCAAATTTGGTTTAGAAAATCAAATTTCAAACCCTAAAAAAGAAATGGTTTATTTAATTATCAATTAACCCCTTTTCTGTCCGTAAACCCGGGCTTGGGGATTTGGCTCGAAAAAAATAACCTTCAAAGTACACATATGTATAAGTTGGTTTATTGATAGTTAACCTCCTTTAACCAAGAAAATAAACATGGCCTTAGAGAATAAGACTAGTTAAACAATATAAAATAAAGGGATAATTACGTCAATATTCCCTGAGGTCTGATCTTATACAGAAACACCCTCTATGGTTTGAAAATTATGATAACACCCTTTTTTCAATCACAATTGGACTCTCTATGCACCATTTGTCAATTGCAATTTTTTTTCTGCTTGTTTGCAGGGATCATCTTCAAACTCACAGCCTCGAACCCACCCTCGATCTAAGGTTTAGGAGGCAATATAACCTGTCTTCAGTTAAGGGACGTTACCCTAACTAGGATTACGGACTTGCATAATTGGGCTTGGCGAATATTAATTACAATTAAATCCGCTTAAATTGTAACAGAATTGATTGAAAAGTTTGAAATATTATAAGTAGACAGCTTGAAATATAACGGGATGTTATTATAATTTATCAAACAAAGAATGTTTTTGTAATTAATCCACGGCTTAGGGGTTGAGCATTTTGAGATAATTACCCGAATAAAATATTACTATCATTATGTTATAATTTAATGACCAATAGTACCCTAATACATAGTATATCATGAGCAAAAAAAATATTATGTAGCTATATGAAGATACTACTTCTTGACCCCAGTTAACTTAATGACAAAAAACAATAATAATGAAACTAATGTTTAATTAAACGTTATTAGCCCTTCTAATATGAGCCTATGGGTTGACCGTTGACCTCATGGATGCCACAATCTACTTTGAAGTTCTAAAGCAAGTTTGGTACAAGTTAATAAAAATTTAGAATCTTGTAATTATGTTTTGCTAAAATCAAAATAAATGAAAGTGAAAAATTCTAATAACATCTCTTTTTCTTTCCTTTTTTTTCTTTCTTTTTTTTTTGTGAAGATTGATGGAGTTAAAATTGGAAAAAGGGATTAGAATTTCAAATGAGTTTGATATTAAATTAACTTGAGAATTTTCAAACCAATAGAGAATATGCCAAATGTATATATTCTTTTTATACTTTTAAAACGATCAACTTATTATTTTTTAAATTAAAACACAACCTCAGAAATTAGAATTATATCGTTTTCTGACTTGAATGACAAGGAAGAACTAGCTAGCAAGCAGGGAAGACCCGAAAGGTCCTCCAACTTATTGTTTGTCCTCAAATAGTGAATAATGAACTTAATGCTGTGCGTGATTTGACTTGCATTTTGGTTCTAGGATCTTTCATTTGACTTGAACTGGTTGCGTGATGGACTTAGATGAAGAGTGGGAATATTCAAAATTCACCCATTTTATGGTGCCTATTAGGGATAAAAATTGACAAAATTACAATAGAAATGTCGTGTTAATTATTTTATTATATTATGGCTCAAAAATATATTTGAATAGTATTTCAATTGGCAATAGCGAGTGGTAGAAATTTAAGTGTTGTATGTATGTCTCGTTTTCATCTCTACCTTCTTATTCTTTCTCTTCCATTATTCTTTCCTACTTCAGACATAGATATCCCTCACATAAATTCTGCCTAACCTCCGAAATCTTTCTGTCATTCATGATCCACTCAACCTCCAATTCCTCCACTACGACAACACCTCAATGGAGATAACTATGCCATGCCTCCTAGAATTATGCATTCATGGTACAAACTCGATTTTATTGATGTTTCTATCGACAAATTAGACAAACAGTAATGAGTATCCTTTTCATTCATGGACTTCCAACAATGACATAGTTATCTCATGTATCAGGAATCTCGTCTCAAATTAAGGACATCTTTGTCCGCATCATCTATCATGAATTTGCCCTTGATATGTGGGTTGATCTCAATTAAAGATTACATCATCATATAGTTCAATGGACATCCCATCTTCCAACTACACCGGTACCCGGTAAACAACTCTCAAGATCCGGATTGAGTTAGAGGGTGTTTGGCTAAGCTTATTTAAAACATCTTATAAGATGTTTTTGGAGCTTATAAGATATTAGATCTTATTTTAAAAATAAGTTGTTAAAGTATTTAGATAAAACAAGAGCTTTTAGCTTATAAAATTATAATAATGATAATTTTGTAATTAAAATAATTAAAATTAAAGGTATATTTGAAGATCTTAAAAATAAGTTAGGAATTCCTTATTTTTTTAAAAAAACATGTAAGCTTCTAATATCTTATTTTGAAAGCTAATAAAATTTTATTCTAAAAATTTTACCACATACTTCATTACATCTTTTAAGCTCTTAAATATCTTAAAAGACGTTTTAAAATATTTATAAGCTCACCCAAATACCCTCTTACTGTATATTTTACAAACTACAACGGTGCCCTTAAACACATTTACTGTAACGCTAGCTAGGCTTTTGGTTCCAAAAAGTCAACCACTAATATTATTTAACAACATACCCTTACCCAAAACACTTACTTTTCCTTAAACGACTCCAACATTATCTTTCTAACATAATAACTCAAATTACTACTTTCAAAAATGACAAATATACTCGCACAAATTCCTTCTACGACCATCCAATAGTATATATTATCTAGAGTTTTATCGGGAAGAAAGGGGTGTTTAATGCTTCAAAAGTTACGTTTACGCTTACCCTATCAAAGGAATGAGTGCAAAAGTGCATCTAGTCCCAAAAGGGCTGAGAACCGAATCCTCCCCATCATCAATGTTCACTTTTTTCTGATGCTGACACTTTTAAAAATCATGAATTTCCTTCCACAACATTTTTACAGCTCAAATAAGTCATAAAAATTAACGTCCACGTTTCTGTTGCACGCTCGTCTCCACCATATATTGACATTTTTACAGAACTCCACTTATAAATTCCATACTTACATCTAAAACGAGTATCGAAATGCATCACCATTATCATTACAATGCTAGTTTAATCAGGGCAACATCCAAAACTTTACATTCCAACAACCTAATTTTCAAATAATATCTTGATTGTCACTAATCTCAAAAGGATGAATTGGATATGATCCTCACCTTGGTTCTTATCCAATAAGGCCAATAGTGACCAAGAAATGTGAAGGGATTTATCTTATCCATGCATCATGGATAAGATATTAATCAGGGAAGTACAACCTGTCCTCAAAACCAAGCCCGCATGCTTTAGGCCTTTTACTATTGATTCCAGACAAAAGAAAGATAATTGATTCCGCAAGATAAGAACTAGGAAAGTGAGGTTTCTATCAAGAAACATGGAAGAACCAATGGGAACTAATCAATTGTGACGCCTGTGACAAGACTTAAGAAGAAATGCATATTCAAAGACAACAGCTACCTAGTTCATTTACATTTCCCCGCACCAAAAATAGTATTACAACATAAATTCATTTACAGATTAATGAACAAAATTTATACAATCAATGAACATGGAATACATTTGAAGTAATATAGTGACGGATAACAAATTATAAACTCGATGTATGAAGTACTTTTGAGTACCATAGCTTACATCCGATTAACAATATCAGATTCCCAGGCACAGTAAAATAGCAAGGGTTTTTTTCTTTTTTTTTCGGCCTTTTCACTGAGACACCAGAAGACTGCACCTGAATACCACTATAGCTGTCCCAGACGTTCCTGGTAAACCGTAGAGGCAATGATCAGACAAGGGAAACACAAAAACTTGGAAACCTCAAGCAAATTTCTGCACAAACTAACACAAGTCCTTTGTTTTTTAGAGAACAATCCAGATTTTGCAACGGAACACACTGTTACTCATGTTTATTCAAAAGGGTAAGAGTCTTTAAATAGAGGTCCAGGTGAGTTCAAGCATTTTTTGTTCATGCTAGATGATCTGTACAAGTTCATAACACAGTCCCATACAACGTATAGCTGTTTGTTAACCTATATATATGGTTAATCTCAAGCATGAATTTATTGTGACAGGAAAGCATACCCAGATAAAGACGCATAATTCACAAATATTTCTTCTAAATTGAATGAATCTCAGAATATGATTAAAGGATATAATAAATCAAATGGGTTGCCAAACCTGCAGCATCTGCATCAACTTCGGGTGTTGCTCTAGAAGCTGACATAGTTTATCCCGGTCACTCAGGAGAGACTGTTGTTCAAGTAAAACAATCAATGGTCAAACAGAACATGACATAAAACTGCACCTGTTCAGCTACAATACTCATGCAATGCAAAGTACCTGAATGGCTTCAGGGGATCTAAAGAACTCTTGTAGAGACATTCCAGAATCTTGTTGCAGAGATGTGCCATCCCCAGGTATCTGCAGACTTCGTTGTGAACGATCAATTTGTTGCTGCTGCTGTGATGAATGTGGTACATTCTCCTGTTGGGATTGATAAAACACATGAGCTGGTGAGACTTGGCGCTGCTGCAACACATGGGATGCTTGTGCTGGAATTTGTAGGGAACCTTGCAACAAAGATGAGCCAGGCTCTGCCTGTGGTGAAACTGGAACAGAGGGCCTAAGATGTTGAGGTGGAGGCCGAGGGATGTGTGGTGGCTGAAGCGGCTGCAACTGCGTAAGAGTTGGCATGGAGTGAGTTGGAGGCAGAGAAACAGGAAAATTTTGAGACACACTATTCAAGTTGTCTCCATTATGTGCAACCATGCTGTTTCCATACGGATTCACAGGCACGGAACCAGGCCTGAAAAGCATTGGTTGCATTAAAGGAGGCAGGGGATAAGAAGGAAGTGTTGGGCGTGATGCTGAAAGGTTTACTGGTCCACCGTCGATGGAATGTGCAATGGAGGTTTGCTGAGGCTCAGAATTACTAACAGGCTGAAAATACTGTGGAGATTGAGAAGTGGGATTATTTAATGAGGAGGCCGCAGAAAAGGGTGGTGGTGTAGGTGGAAGAGGTGGAGGAGGTCTTGTAGTTCCCCCAGGGGAAGAAAGAGGTGCCCTTCCAAACTTCATATCTGGCAAACCCATGGAGGTAGCTAATGACATAGGATTGCTTCCTGTCATCGGCCCATATTCTGACTGAACCTGTGAAACCGCAGAAAATCAGTAACTCCATCATGGTAAAAATTCAGAAAATACAAACAGGAAGTATGTCTTTTAAGTACAGAGAAGACTGGTGAAACCTGAGCCTGTACATCCGCCACAGACTTGACAAATGGTGAAGACTGCCCCCCAAAATAATCCATATTTTGAGATATTACCGGTGAGATTGTCGGTGGTGGTGGCATAGGAGGCAAAGGAGGATGGTTAGAGGGAAATTTCTGGCCATAGGAACCTTGCAATCCGCTGCCTAAAGGAACAGTTCCACTTGGCTGTGGATTTGGTTGGGAATATAACTTAGGTACTGAACTGGAATCAATAGGGAATTGTCCAGATGAAGAAGGCGCATTCACATAAACTGAAGCAGATCCTGAACTACTAGCTATTGCAGAGGAATCAATCATATTAGGAGTTCTGATGGGAAAACTTTTGTCATCTAATTGATCAGAGAACTTCTTATCCGAAGAAATACTCGGTTCTCGAGTCAATGGCATATCAGGACGAGATGCAGACATTCTTGTTGAAAATTCACTCATTGTATTTTCATCAGTTTTTGATGTCAATGGAGTAGCCAACCGAGAAAACTGACTACTTTCATTTGCATCACTCTCTGTCTCCTCAACTACTGAATGAGGGGAATGTTGCTCAGCCACAACAGGTGGAGGTTGCTGTATAATATCATCTGGTTGTGGAAAGGGCAATTTATCATCAGGTTCAGATTCTTCGGCATCAAAAACAATATCAATTCCAAGATCATCATCAAGATCCGGTTTCAACTGCTGAGGTTTGCTGGATTTCTCCTCATCCATTTTGTTCTCCGTAACTCTTGTTTTCACTTGTGCTGCTGCATCGGAAACTGCCACACCCACAACATTTTGGCGATCCTTTTGTCTGGCCATGAATTCGTCCACATGGATGGATGGTGGCCTCCCGCTAGTGGATCCTATCCGTGGGACAGCAATTACATTAGAACTATTAGTACCATCAGCATTTCTTTCTCTTGCAACATAGTCATCCACATGCATGGAAGGAGGCCGACTAGTGTTTGGCTTACGCTGTCTGAAGGTATCTCGCCGAGTAGGGCCAGAGGGGGTGGTGACAGGCACCGACCCCCTAGAGAATGTACTCTGTGCAGTAGCCTCAGCTACCAAATTGTCTCCTCTGGCATGCCTATTGGGCCCCTCTACTGAGATCTTTCTTTTTCCAGGAACACCTGTCTGTGTCAGTCTGTCGCGCAAATTCTCAGGACACTCCCAAAAGAATTTAGCTTCAAATTCATCCAGGTGATGATCTTCAATATGCTTCATACTTCTGTCCGCGATTTTATGTATCCTCAAGGAAACTGTAGGAGCAAATAATGACATGTATCCACTGGCAATTGTAGCATCCTCCTCTGTGAAAGACTTTTGCAACAAAAGCAGTAACAAGTTTGCAGTCTCCTTGACCTGACACCCACGGTAGATAATTGAAACAAATGGATCAGGAACAAAAACTAGTTGAATGGGAGTACGACCACAAACCTGATACAATGTAGGGAGACTGTCAGATGCTGCTCTGCTGCTCGCCTCTGATCCTAACAAATCTGCGAGCTCCTCCATATGTTTCTGGCTTTCTTCTATGAGTGCTTCTAAACAATTTTCATTCTTTATTCCAAACAAAAACTTGATCGCAGCAACCCTCTCCAAGTTCAGGCTGAAGAAAAGCAATATTTAAGAATACTCATAAATTAATCACCTCTTTGTATAGCATAAGACTAAATAACCACCAAAACAAAATTCGTGAAGAAAATCGACCCAGCTTTTTGCCTCTCTTTGGTCCCACTTGTGAAATGTGGACAAAAAATAGCTTTCTTTTGCTTTATTTTTTTCTTAGGGGGTGGGGGGGATGTGGAAACAGATAGCCTAACACTCATCTTTACATGAAGTATGAAAGAGTGATTAAAGGACAAAGTATGTAGCCTAAGTTACCAACTTCAGCATATAGTCCACGTGCCAACCTCCTGACATATTTGCTAGCTCTCACTATTGAGAGACCTGCGACTCTATATGATCTCCAATGCCAAAGATAGCACAGATAATATTGCAAATGAGGCCATTTATGCTACTGCTAAGACAATATACATATGAAGCTCTCATGATCCACACGGCTATACAATTTCCAAAACACCCTCCAATTACTGTTCATCTTCAGCTAATCATTTTTATTCAATACAAATAAGTTTGATACTAGCATTTCAGGCCAAGCAAGAATCAAGAAAAGCAAACAATTCGCTGCAAATCAAGAACTATAAAGGCACAGCCTTCGGCTTAGCCTGTTTTGGCACCTCATAGGCTTTCTATTAAGGTGTAATGCATAACAAGCACCTAATAAAGTTTTGTGGTAACCTTTTTTTGTCCTTTTTCACATAGTTTGATCAATCTCCGTATCCAAGCAGTCTGAATATATTATCATTTGGTGCTCTGATGAACTTTGCACAACCATCATTTTTGCCTCCTGGCCAACTAAAAATAGAAACCAGGTGGGTTTTACTAATGACATAGTGAAAGAATGGCGAACATAGTTAACCTCTTATCTAACTGCCGCTTGCTTATTATCCTGTATCGTGAAATTTATTCATACTCGTAAAGAATGTTAAAAGAACATGAAAAGTTGTGCTTCCATTTGGTAAGGCTCATGTCTCATCTTGTGCCTTGTTCGTATGGGTTATAGCTTAAAATGGCAATAACTGTATTTCATCTTTAAAGCAAGCTCATCATTGACTAGCAAATTGACCAAGCCAGAATTTACAACACCATTGTGCTCTTTCAATAAACTTGTATAAAAATTGGTCTACACATAAGAAAAATAAATCTACATATGTATACTAATGAGAATGCACCATCTCAAAAAATGGATTTTCCATAACAACTCATAGCAAGGTAGTTTTGCTGACCTTGATTGATACGGGGCTTTCTAGAGTTTATAATTTTAGACAAGGATTGTGAAACATCAATTTCCAAGCCCTGGATAGACTCCATGACACAATTTCCCTTTCAATCAGAGATCCAAATTTGATTGGGGCATCTATTGAACTGAGCTTGAAGTAACCCATATTACAGGAAAACCTTAAAGCTTTTGAAAAGGTCATTGTGGAGAGTAGATCTGCCACTGGGATTTGTAGGATTAGATGGACAATGTAATAAGCTCAATCAACGGGTCAAAGTGGAGAGCAGATCTCCAGCCTTATGTGGTCATAAAGACGCAATACAATAAGCTCAAACAAGTTCTGTCTCAAGCAAATTCCATTACACAGTTGAAAAAGTGGACATGCTAATAAGTAGTGTAGAATGTAATGTAAGATTTTATTGAAAGCTTAATGAACTAAAATTTCATTTAACTAGGTTTAAGAAACATATATATTAAGCAGCAACAAAATACAGAAACAAAAAGCGAACAGTGATGAAGATACCTTTTTCCATCCATGCAAAAGCTTAATGCACCAGAGGACAATGTGTTCATTGCTGTTGCAACCTGAACTGCAGGGACATCTTTCAATTCAATCGACTTCAACAAATTGGTCCAGCATTGTAATAGCGGAGGATGCTCCTTCCATTCAGATGCATTAGCAATGTTGCATCTTGCATCGCTTTCATGCTGAATTTGAGGCTCACATGACTCAACAGTAGAGGGCTGGATACTCGTGATTATAGATAGCAAGGCATTTTGGCCTTGAGTATAGGAACCCATCTCTTTGACAGCTAACAGGCATGCCACCAATTCTCTTCCAACTGGCAACACCTAAAATTTGAATTGAAAGGGGAAATGTAGAAAGGCATTAAACACTGTGAAGGATTAGATAATGTACTTGCAAAACAGAAACAAACATATTGAAAACATTGACCAGGGACAATGAAAATAATCTCAACTGCCGAGCTCCAGGGGCTGAGGACAGACTGACTTCTGGGTACCAGGACATAAACAGTGATAGAACACAGGAGGGTCTCACAGAAAGAGGAAACAACAAAAAGTTAAAAGCAAACAGATGCACAAAGATGACGCATAGACCCCTTCAACAACTTATACTTTAGAAAAAAGAAAGTCAATTCCAACTCTACTTGCTATGAAACTAAAAGTAAGATTAGAAGTATCACATCCTCCAGATCTCCAAAATCCAAATTCAAAATTCCATAACGTCCTGTAAACCAATGAGGTACCCAGAGAATTCTCTATAACAATATTGGAATTTCATGAAGGATAGGGAGAAAAAATCAAATGGGGACCAACAATATAGATAGTTATTCCAACGAATCTGCTAAATAATTATAAAGTGAACGAAGCCAATCAAAATAATAATCTTCATTGCCATTTGATATCCACGCACATCCTTCTCTTACAATGCAATCTAGGCATTTGTTTACAATCTTATTGAGTGTGAACAAAATGACACGTTAAAGGAATCAGGTCTTTTGGTATCCAAGAATGTAAAATCAATTTGGTCACTTCAGTCCGTGGTTGCTTTCACTTTCATAACCTCATAACCACCTCTTTCACCCACTATGGAGGTGCCCAGTGCTTGTTTAATAGCATTTTCCTTGAAAATCTAGCATTATAATTGGCGATGGATCTCCTTTCATCCCACTACACCGAGAGGAGAAATGACATTTCCTGCCATTTATAGACATGTTATATAGCAACAAAACTACTTGTCCAATTTAGTGTGGTATTCTCTTTAATGACGCTGAACTTCTTCCATCACAGTAAAACAGACACTCCAAACCTATGTGCTACAACAGAGAACTCAATTTCCAAGTCATACAAGAGTATGGTGCAATAATTCAAACATACAGATTTCTAGCAGAAAAAGTTCAAGAATCATTCCACAAACAGTCTACAGTAGTTTTTTGTTCCACAAAAGCTTACAATTTATCAATTACATTTGATATACAGATACTAGAATTAAACGGGAACATACCACACAAAATCTAAGGAGGTATGACCAGATTATGGAACATTCTTCGGCTGTAAAATTGTCAGGAATGTTCCTGGAAGCCACAGAAACTAAATCTTAGCAAGAAAATTATCAATGTATAAAGGGATGAAGGTATCATATGCATACTCAACGCGAAATGTTCTCACTTGTCATGTTCTCCAGGATGTTTTACAGATGCTTGACTATCACAAATTAATGCGATAGACTTACATACAGGTATTAACCAACTATGTAGTGTAGATTCTCGTTTTGCCACATTAAAGTTCTCAGGCAACTGCTTCGCATCAGAGCCGGTTGCTCCAATACACCTCTCAAGCACTTTGGTAAACATCTGAAAGCCACCCTCTTTCAACAATAGTGGCTGCGAGTAGAATAAACAGAATAAGATAAAATTTTCTCATGCCATATTCATCTTGATGGGAGCAAAATAACAAAATAAAACAACAAATGTGAGTTCTATAATATCAGAAGCACCTTAGCATTTGGATGCTCCACTAAGATACCAAGAAAATTAAGCAATTGGTGAACCTGGAACAAAGCCACATGACAAACTGTTACCATGAAAGGAAGATTTTGGTGTAAGGAAACAAGAGTTTTCAAAACATGAACTACTCTAACCTTGTATATATCCACTTCAGATATTATCAATGACCCTGAGACGCGATCAGAGATCCATGATATTATAGATTTCAGCAATACTGACGCATTATCAACATTTAGGCATGCAATCCGAATTATGAAGACTCGTAGAATGTCTTGTATGACAACTGACATCTGATATATAGTGGCACTATCATCAGACAAAAACAAAAAATTGCGAAGGAAGATTGTAATCATGTCAATGTAAGGAAGGCGGGGGGAGGAATGGGTGAGTTATTTCTGGAATCATCCACCAATCCCAGAAGTTACATGGATCTATTTGATATGGCGATAACAGAATGCAGTTAATCAAATCACATACACTGATGGCACAATGTAGAATAATTTCCCCAACTTTTGAAATTTGTGGAGACAATTGAGCAACCAGTTTCTCAGGGTATCCAGGTCTAAGATACCAATTGATATGTTTCTCTCTCTCTGGACCCAGTAATGTCCCCACAGCCAAGGTTCTTAGGTTGCTCAGCATCGGCATTTCATTCTTCCACAGGCAAATACTTTCATCTGGCAATAAATCGTTCTAGAAAGGCAGAGAACACGGCAGAAAAAGTCAGAACTTGTGTTCTATCAAAAAAAATATGTTAGGATTCCTGAATTGAACATTTTTTCACCACAATGCTTCATAAAGACAAATGCCATGGAAGGCTCACATACCAGTAGGCAAAATAAACTGCAGGTTTCCTTGGGGCCCATTGCCAATAATGAATTTGCACGGAGACTTTCAAGGAGGAAATGGAAAAGGCCAGGTGTCCAACTGTACAGTGGCCAACAGGCTAGTGCTGACGCCAGAAGATGACACACGGCTCCAAAGCCAAGTGCAGAATCAGGGCAAGAATGAGTTAACTCAGATGCGCAGGCAGCTAACTTAGGACTGCAAATGGATGATTCATATCAAACTATATTTTTACATATGTTCTTTATACTTAATATAATGCATACAGCTCTTACTACCTCACTTCTCGGTGTAACAGCAAAAGTGCATTCATTAGTTTCGTGTTCCTGTGCTGCTCTTTGGCTTCCTGAAATTTAGCAAGAAAATAGCATGCCTAAATAACATGTTGACCTATTCACATCAAACTAAATAACTAAATAGATAAATATACAGCAATGATGTCTAAGAAGCACGAATGACATAATAACAGGCGAGCAGGAAAAAGAGTTGGCATTTTCATGGACAGTATAGGGTTGTAGCGCATCACCTGATTGGACCTCTAATCTATCGAGTAAATCCATACAATATTTTGATTTCTAACTCTTCAATCCTGGAAAAACTTCTATTCTAGCAACCAATTCAAAAATATTGACACATGGCCAACATCAATAAGATCCACAATGAGATTTAACTCCAACAAAGGTAAGCAAGGCATCAAATATTTACTTGCTTGCCTCTATCAGATCTGCCTAGGGGTTGGCAGAATATATTACTCACATTGTTTTGATTTTTCCTTTACTATATGCAATCAAGGACGCTTTACCACGTTAACCCATGATGCTTTAGGCAGTACACACTCATATTACCTCTCAAATAAGATAATCAAGGACGCTTTACCAAGTTAACCCATGATGCTTTAGGCAGTACACACTCATATTACCTCTCAAATAAGACAGACTAGCTTATTAAGAAAAGAATGATTGGTAAAATTTGATGATTTCTTAAATTAGCTTTATGGGTCATTGCAGAACTTAATGATTCTAAACTAAACATCCTTTGGCAAGAAACTAATGGAACATGTCCTGAGAAAACCCACTAAAAGAGAATTGGCATATATGAATGGTTCCACAAACCTATAACTTCTGCAAAACCCACTAAAAGAGAATTGGCATATATGAATGGTTCCACAAACCTCTAACTTCTGCAACAAATTGATCAACAGGACAAGAGATGGAATCAGCAGATCAACTAGGTTCTTCTCTCGATTGCGTTCTATGAGCAAATCAGACGTTGAGTTTCTCTCCGCACCCTCATCAACAAGATAATCTGCAGGAGACAAGTCATGTCATCAGTCTTCACAAGTAGGCAACATATGCATTTCAAACAGATAAGAGACAGCAATAAAAATAGCAAAAAAGGATGTAGCATGCGATAAAGTCGTTGCTCCTAACACATACTTCAGTTAACATTTATAAAAACTACAGACATATCTAAGCCCCAAGAATTGGTGAAATACTTACTCTCTCCTTAACTTAGCACTTAGCAGGTAAAGCCCATAGGACCATCCTCACACAGTCACACTAGAAGATATTATACAGATTGTACATCTTGCAACAAGTACTTCAGGTTCTAGCAATACAAATAACAATCCGAAGAGACAGACATAGAGTGCAGTGTTTGTGTATGAAGATGCATGTGATGCATGCATCCACGCATTTAGAAGTCACATTCGCCCACAAGCCTTTCTGGATGAACGAATGGCTTCTTAACCCACCGAGTGCAAACTCAAATGTTCTCTCAATCATGCACAAAATTGATATCCAATAGTTGCACATAGGTGCTTCGGCAACCTTGTGAGCTTTCAATTTTTCTAATTTTATTCCATGTGGTGGGCAATGGGGTATCACATCCATTTTTCTGGGGACGCCAGACACAGATGCAAATCTATGAGTCTTTACTTGCATGGATACTGATCACATTCCAAAAAAAGAACCCTCTCACATAATTAAATTTGCAATAAAAACCACACAATGTATACATTTCCATAATAACAAAAATGAAAAAAAAAAAAGAAAAGAAAAGGGAGAAAGGGAGAGAGGAGAGGCAGAGCCTTTTAACAGCTTCATATTAATTCTTGATAAAACAAATGTCTCAATGCTGTACACCTCTTGTTTTAAAGACTTCTTTATCCAAAGTGTGACTGGGCATGCCCTAAACCAACAATGACAACTGAATCTGAATCCTGGGGGGGCATGTGCTTTTAGAAAAGATGACTTTTTTCTCAAACGAGGAAAATATCATGAATGCGATCAGTCCAAGATAACAAACATATAGAAAAATTCTCTAGGATGTTACATTTAAAAACAGTACAGAAATGCAGTAATACAATAGCCGACCAAGAAGAAATGACCCTGGCAGTGGAGGACAATTTTCAAATTAGGGTAATATGCAAAAAGAGTGTAACGCAGAATAGAAAGAAGTATAAAAATGTTAATAGTATCTTTTCTCTGTTGGTTTGTGGGACCATTGGCCGGTATCAGAGAAATAATGCCAAACCAAGGAGAATACTGACCATAAATATTGGATGATCTCTCGAACATGAGTTTACAGTTGATCAGAACAGCATGGATAACCATTACAGCACCTTCATCATAGAGAGCAGCAGCCACAACCTTTACCAATCATAAAATAATTAGATAGCATGATTTCCATAACTATGAAGTGGCAGAAATGAAACCCACAAGACATGCCATACCGAATTATCTGAAATAAATGCTAAGATTCGAAATGCTGTAGTAAGCTGTGCAATGGAGGAATCACGAAGAATAACACCAGGAAAATCCTTCTCGGTAATACGTTTTCCAATTAAGTTATCAATGACACTACCATCAGAAGTGCTAGAAAAATCTCCAACTACATTATCGACATCCATCATGTCAGATGCTAGAACACTGTTTGAGGCCATGTGAGCATCTCCTCCAGAAGCCAAAACAGCAGCATATCGTAAAAGCCCAATGGCCCCATTTTTATGGTAAACTACACCACCATCTATCCATTCCAACAGCCTCGCAGGTGCATCTTTCTTGTTGGAACCTGGGGACGAGGAATATAGCGCCGTATGAAGTTCCTTAGCATGGTCTATCCAAGACATCAAAGAAGTTGCTGTAGAATCAGTAACAATAACTTCCAATATCTCTGCCACTGAATGATAGATTGCAAGATTCAATGGGGATATTCCTGTAACACAAGAATTTTGATCATTTATAACAATACAAATATAAGAATACAATAAAAAATATAGTAAATCACCCAGCTCTTCAGGTCACTGAAATACCAGGATTCAAAGAAACTGGATCAAATTCCCTTCCAGAATGTAAAGCAGCTATCAAAACCTCAAGAGCCTGCAGCAGAAATAGAATGAAGTGCCTCTCTCAATTAAGAACAGAAACATATCATTGTTGGGTTGATGCAATAACCATATAATAAAAGGAGTATAATTTCATGCATCAGATCATTCCCAACCATTTCTAGAATAAAACAACCAATGATGATACAACAAAAGATGCAAGGTTTATCTTCACAGTATATTTGATCACCATTGCTATATTGTTCACAAGCATCATTCTGTTTCTGTACCATTCATTATGTATGATGGCTCGAGAACTTAATACTATACCTGTGGGAAATTCAGCAAAACCAACAGAGCCTGGCGTCCGCACTCAGTCCTGCGACATGCCAGACATATTAAAGCCTTAAGCCAATTCAACATCTAGAACAGTTCAGAATTAGGAAAACATTAGGCATAAGAATACCGGGAGAGGCGACATAGATCCCACAGCACCCATAAAAATTCTTCAGTGTTTGGAGTCAACTTAATTAAACTATCCACGGCAATTAACTGGAAAAAAAAAAGCACAAAAAAGGGGAAAAAATTGAAACGGTTTGGAAAGAAACACTAAAAATTGTAAAATAAACTAAGGTAATTTGTAAACCAGGAAAAGTAATGACTTGAATACAATCTAATCTCAGGGCAACCGAAATCAGAAAATGGCACTCATAGAAAATAAAAAACAGGAAATAACACTTACTGCCCTCGTGTGCATTTGAATAATCATGCCAACTTCTCTTGGATGACAAAAGAAACCCTTGGAAATTAACACAGATGCATAGCGAAGAGAAATGGGGTCTTCCATCTGGACATCTTCAATACCCCTCAATGCACGAATAACAGTCAAGGAGACTTCAGGGTCATGCAGAAGGTAATCTAGTCCTGAAAGAAAAGGTAGGCAACATAAATGACAAGATCATACCACTTGACCTGGGTATCTGATAAAGGTAACCCTCATATAACCTGAGCGAGAAAAGAGGAGTGAAAGAATAATTGCTTCTATATGCGATGCAACATCCACTAGCAAGTCTAGTGCATGCCCTTTTTCAGACCGACAAATAGAAGATGACAGCAATGCAGCTGACAAAGGTAGGAAGCCCCTTTCCTGCTTAAATAACAAGGAAAGTTAATCATACAGCGAAAAACAGAGATTAACATATAACCAAAGCACATAAATCTTAATAGAAAAAACAATGCAGTTTAAAGCCCGAAAACAGCATGGATTACAAAAGGCTTTGAACGGAAACAAATATTGCAGCATGTCAAGGAAGAGAAATTCATGAAACAAAGGTACTCTACTTCTGCCCAGTGTGTAATATGTTAGTCCATGGAAGAAGATAAAGAAGACAATGACACCAAGGCCCTTGGATGCCAGGGAAAACACTAGGAAATTGGTTAAGGTCCCAATCACAAGGGCACCGGTAGAAGCCAACAACTATTGCAGATGTGAGCCATGAAGTTGCTGGGAATCCTAAGAGGGAATATATAACCAATATTCACTGTAGTAACGGAAAAAACACCGTTTAAGGGATTACAACTGTGCAAAAATTATTAAAAAAAAAAATTGAAGTATCAAGAATTCCTTATGACAGTCTTGAACTGAGAATCAATAGACAGAAATAAATTATTGTCCTACTTATGGATCTTTGATATATGGAAGCAAATGAGAAAATTAAAGCATCACACGGTAGCAATCATGAATAAAGGCTATTGCTCTCTTTGTTATTACAAGAATAAATACTGCAAGAATGTCCTGAAGGGCTTCCTCAGAGTTGAAACTAAGGATAAGAAGGATCAAAGTAGCACAATTGCAGAAAACAAGCAAAAGAGCACAGGCCCCTCCATCCTTACTCCTATGTCTATGCGCATATTGTAATCCAAGATTAGGACCATGACCCATATTGTTCACAATTTTAATTATAGCCAAGAATCAGGTAGGGTCATTCTATCATGTTGGATGTGTTCTACACATCCCACGAATGTTACTCAGAAGACTGTTTCATTTGCCAATCGCGTGGGATGGTACACATTTAAGAAATTTCCTCTCTTAGTACTGGACTGTATTTGAGGGCTGATTTACAAACTTCTTCTACTCCTTTTTAAAAGCTTCTTTATGCATGTCTTCTAGGTTCTTAATTGTATTTTAATAACTATAATGCAAAACTCTAATTGAAGATAAAACAAAATTAATTGCTTTTATCAAAAATTAAGAGAAAAAAATCTCAGAGAAACTGAAACGAATTATGAATATAAAATTAATTTATCTAATTATATGTAAGTAGAGGCCTACAAATAAGCCTACAAATAAAGAAAAATTAATATATTCTTTATTTCTAAATGAGACAGGAGAAGACAAGGAGGGAGGAATAAGAGGATGGATGGATATGCAAAAAAAATTAAAAAAATTAAAAAAATTAAAAAAAAAGGGTAACTTCTCATATTATATCATACAGATCGAAAAAATGAATGTTTATCATGGGAAGAGCGGTATCACATCATACCTTCAAAAGGGAAAGCAAATGTGAGTCGATGTCCCAATTTGAAAAGGAACAATTTGACAGATTAATCAAGCCACGTGTAGCTTGATATGACAAAGGTCCAGCATCACCAAGCAAAATAGATCGACTCGCAGCAGCCACCGGAGAAGGATCATCAATTGGCCCACTCAACTTTATCATTTTCTGCAGAAATACTTATCAATAAATGTGTAATCATGGAGAAATATTTTTCATACGCTAGAATGCATGAATAACATTATATGTTGTAAGTGAATATCGTTTCCGTTTAACAAACTAAGCAGGCCGTACGGTGAAAGACTAACCAGGAGTTTCTTCAGTTGCACTTTTGCACTGGTAAGCATGTCCAAGGTAAGATGGGAAACCCCACCAAATCCAGATGCAGCTCCTCCTAGGATAGATAATACTGCTCCCTGCAAGATAAGGGAGTACGTAAGGTTTTTATGGCCAATAGTAAGCTCAACAAATTGTCCTAATCAAAAGAATGCGTACAAAACCAACACTTCCTCAACCTCACAAGATAGATAAAAAACTACGCATGCCAAGTTTAGGATTTTGCCTAAAAATGTCGCTGAGATATGCTTAGTTTACAGAGAAAACTATTCATACAATAGAATCAAATAATTATCATCCTATTTTCCCACTCACACAAAAGAACAAGAATTAAGAGCAACAATATATTATCAGATGCTTAAAATTATTAACTAAAAGTAGAAAATATAATTGACGACCATATTAGTAACTTCTGATTTTTCAGATAAAGCAAAATATATAGCATATACGTATTCCAGTGAAATATTGACAGTAGTCAAAAGACTACTGTCTTCTTTTACATTCACACAAAAGAACAGGGAATGAAAGAAATAAAATATAACACATTCTTAAAAGCATTAATTTAAAGTAGGATAATGCGAAGGATATATTTGTCTCTGTCATATTGCTACAGTTACTTTTTCACATACGAAGAAGAATGTAAGGAATACATGCATATCTGTCCCTTATTTTCTACGTATGTTTATTCACACACAGACAAATGTATATGATTATGCTATAGTGATCGCAAGCATGATAGCAAAATGCAACATGTACCTCGTATCGACAAGCAACTTCATAGAATCTAATGCGATGAAGTATATAAGTTGCAAGGGAGGCAACATCATGCCTATGATTCTCCAACAGCAACTTCAACAACTGATTATAGCCATCACTTAAGCCAGATGGTATGCTTTCATCTTCCCGAGGCCACCATCCTAGGAAACCTTCACAACCAATTGAATGGCGAGTAGCCTGTTCAACGACTCTGAGCAACAACAGTTTAAGTGCAGTAGAACCTGAATTTTGGTGG
>JACFYI010002757.1:120131-133467 GCA_014898755.1 Handroanthus guayacan
TGATTATAGAAACGATTTATCGTTCGAAAAACAGTAGGTTAAAATTTTAGTCAGGAAAAATTTCAGGGTGTTACACTCTATCATGGCATGGTGTTTTGTTGAGATAGTTTTGAAAATAAGCCATTGCACCAACTATTGATGTTCTAATTGCCGGTTGCATGCTGTTAGGTGAAGCTAAGTTTGATGACGCCGAATCTTCATCATTACTTTGAATTTCATCCAAATTTTCTGAGTTAGATTTGGATAGAGAATCCAATACAGAATCTGAATTTGTATCCATCATTCTTGTTAGACTGCAAAGACAAAATTAATTTAGCGTTTATGAACAGATATATCATGATAAATGAAACAAAAATATTTTAGGGAAATACATTACGCCAATTAAAGCTCCCAAATATATACTAATATCAAAGTAAACTAAAATCATCATAAAATCCGTAAAATTAAAAACATTGTAGTCAATTGGGTTTGCAAAAACAAAATCAATGATATATCTGACTTAGATTAGAAGATAAGTACATATGTTTCATAAATCCTAAACAACTTTTAACTTTTTACGAACTCTAGAAAGGTTAGCCAGAAGATGCATTGTCAATGGAACGTGATGCCTCGCGTGATGACAATATTGAAGTGAATGTGGCAGCTTTGCGCTGCATATCTCTTTCCATCTGATCTTGTAGCCATTTTAAGCGTGTCTTATCTTTTCTCATGACCATGAACAACTCTCTCACATTAGCCTTCAAGAAAAGCCGGGTTGCATACATCCAAAAAGGGTCACCTTCCTCTATTGTAGGAATTCTATCAAGAGTATCCAAACATGACTGAATGCTAAATTGCTTAGTTGCTTCGCTGGTCCAAGAAGAAAATTCATTCTCCATAGTGTTAACCATACGCTCCAAACATTTGGCTATCTTATCTGCAGTCGTTTGCTTATTGTTGTTTTGTGATGGATGCGTGTAAGAAACTTGGCATGCTTCTTTCAATTTTCTTGACTAGGACCACCACTATCTTCCTCATTTGGAGTAGGCTCTGTTTGGTTTGTTTGGTTAGTGTAAGGAAGACTATCGTCATCTTGAAGCTCCTCAACAGTTGGACAAGTGTTAATACTATCTTCTTGCATGTGTTTGGAGTCTAACTACTGTTCCTATTCGCTACAACATTTCTTGATCCTGGATCAACAGAGGTCCCCTCTCACGAAACATTGCAACATTTAGGTTCATCTACAATAAAATATGATTATGCTATAGCTTCAAATTCCAAGCATATAAATAAATGCACATCAAATTTTATAGTATATGAATGTATAATTGCTTCAACATAACTCCATGAATAATACCTGTATTTTTCGATCCCACCACTCCCCAGATGCATCAACTGTTCCACGTTCTTGATTCTAGCCAAGTCCAGTTTCACCATTCAATAATGCTTTCCACTGGCCCCACTCTTTCTTCAAAAGGTCCCATTTGTTTTTTGACTGAAATTTTATATACTTGCGGTTTGTAGAATAGCAAACTTTCTTATCAAGTTATCCCAACCAAGCTTGTTAAAGTGATTGCCTAGTCGGTTTTCGGCTTTTACCTCTTCGGCACATAGTATGATGAACACCTCTGTAGTCTTTAAATCACAATTTGCTTTAGTAGAGGAATCCTCATGTTTTATATGCTGCCCTTTGCTAGTATTTTTGTTGGGATGGGAGTTTTGCTCATTTGTCGATATTGATTGACTAGAAAAATAAAAACTCATTCCTGACACCTTACTAAACATTATATTTAGACAAAGATACCACTGCTTCTATAACATCCCATAAAATTTTTTTACTCTATCAATAAAATTTTATCCGTCTTTTCTCATGCATAAAAATATTTTCTTCAATTTTTAAATATTTTCTACAAGTTTTAAATATTCTCAAATGATTTTTAAAGTTGTTACACTCATCCACAAAATTTGTCACACAAAATTCTTTATTTCTCCTTAAATCACAAAATTTTCTAATATTTTTACACCTTAAATTTCTTTTCAAATTTTTTTCTTTAAGGCCAAATGACTAGCCACTCACATGCACATATTTTTAAAGGGTATAATTGTATTTTTCTAAAAATCTTATCTGCTATGTAGAGGATTTTGGTAAGTTTTTATTGCACTACTTTGCATATTGTCATGGCCAACTCTCATAAAGCCATGTTGCACCACTATACCTTATCCTTATCTTATCTTATTTTATCTAGTTTTACAACTCAATACCTTAATTAGCAAATTTTATTGGAACAAATTGCATCCACCTTATCCTATAATTTTAGGCTTTACAACTCAACTTATTAGTTGGCAATTATCTTACCTTCTATGTTATACTTTATATACTTGGGAAAAATCCCACTTAGCCACCAAAAATCCTACTAGATCCTATGCTACCTTATCCAAATCTTTAGGTTTCCAACTCATTATCCTCCATGGCACATTTCTATTCAACTATTTGCACTATAGTTTGGAAGAATTCTATTGGACCATTTTTCACAAAATCTTTTCATATCATATTCTCAAATCTTTACTTTACAAATCACCCTCCCACATGGCATAATTTTCATGAATTCTTATCATTTTTGCTTACATGAAAAATTCCTATTTGGCCACTCCATTTGTCTAATTTTCATATAGCCCTCTAAGCCATATTTTAATTAAATTCTAGCCCCTAAACTATTTTTTCTTTGCAATTAAACCCTCAAACTACAACTATAAATAGGGATAGGTGGTCTTCAATTTCTTCATGCACACAAATTACACACACATATCACACATACACACACACACACACACAAACACACGAAGTCTCATACTCTACTTTTAAAACGAGAAATTAGTCAATAAGTCTTTCTAAATCTTTATAAATTCAATTTTGGAATTGAAGAAGGAAGGAAGGAGGAAGAATCTTGAAAAATTAAGAGAAACCTTTTAAGGAAATATTAGGTAAAATTTATTGTTACTTTCTATCGATTTTTCGTTAATTCATCGATTCTATTGATTTATTTATTGTACGCAATTCTCATTCTTCGAAATGATGGTTCTATTTTTGTTCATTTTTTTTCATAAATCCTAATTAGTTTAGATATCCTAGAATTTGCATCTCCAAAGTTTCCAAATATTTACGTATTTTGCCCAATCCAGAAGCTAAAAATTCTCTTTATGCTATTTATTCTTTTGTTTTTATGCTCCTATAGCTTCTAACCAATGATCCAAAATATTTATTGATGAATTCATCCTGTGTTTATTGATGACCTTGATTGATTGTCGAAAATATTGGTTCAATCGTTGAAAGTATTGATCTTATTGCTTTGAAACCTGAATATTATTGATTATTAGGCCCGGGAACCACCGGTGAAAATGCTGGACGGTATCGGACCGTCAGTTAGTCTCCTGCAAGGTTTTTGAAATATTGGACAGTTTCACGATTGCCTGGTGATAGGTTTTTCGGGAACTGGTCCATGGCACGTAGTCGACTGTGCCTATTGATCCCTTCGAAGTGTCGAGGGTTGAGAACAAAATGTTGGAAGGATAAAGATTGATATATTATTGAAGTAATAAGGGTGATAGATCCACCAAATAACTAGTCCAGCCAAAATTTACACTTCTTGATAATGATTTCCATTGATTTTATTGTTATTGTTCCTTTATTCATCCATCTCATTTATTACCTCTTGTCATTCTAATCCACTCATAAATTTTACTAAGTTCATTCGAAACTTATGTTATCAAAAATTTTGCAGGTTAGGGCAATGGAGGAATGTATAAGTTAGCTTAGCATTCCTTTTTGTTTTGATGTAAATATGAAAACATGTACCTTGAAGAGTTGTATCTTTAATAAAAGTTGTAGTTGTTATCTTTTATTTGTGCAATGATATCATTATAGCAGCAATCCATTCTAGGGGCGGAAGCTCTAGATTCGGGGTGCTACAACTTCACTCAAAACCAAGCTGGCCAAATTCACAGTTAATAAGGGACAAGGGTGAACGCATTAACCATGGATCATTTTCAGTTAGTTAGAAGAAAATAACTAAACATAATAGAAAACAAACAAATACTAAACATATAGCTTCAAAAATACATTCAATGCCATAAAACCTTAATCACTCATACAACGAGAATAATTAAGTCAAAAACCTGTAGTAACTTGCAAATACCATAAATGAGCTCAAATGAAATGAAATGGAAGCAAAATCCTAAACAATCAACATTCCCTACAAACACCTTCAATCTGTAAAATTCTCACCTACCGCGAAATATTAACCGAAATACATGCACAAGTTATTTTCATAAACAATGCAAAAATAAGTAGTTCATATATTGAGTTGGGGCATAAAAGTCCTATAATATATTTTTTTATCAAAAATAGCTTACAGCAGTTCATAAGCAACCCTGGGGCTGCTTATGAAATTATAGATTATAATTGGTTATTTTTAGAGAAACTTACAGCAGAAGCTAAATTCCAAACATTAAAAAAGTGCTTTAAGCAGCTTATAATAACATAAGTGATTATCATAAGCAGTTGCAAACACCCCCATAGTTGGTGAAGTTGGTGGGGGTAAATCTCCAATATTGGGGCAGCCGGTATTTTATGTTGGACTAAAATTTAATTTAAATTGGGCCTAAATTGGGCTTAAATGGCTCGTTTAGTCGAAATGATGCGTATAAAATTTTTTTGGTGCTAGAAGAATTTTTTGGATATAGAGAAATATTTTGGTGATAAAATAATTTTCGTGATTGTAAAAACGAATTATTATTTAAAAAATAAAGGATTAAAATCTTGATTAGGGAAATTTTTCAGGTATAAAGGAAAATCGTTCCAATGAGAAAAAATATTTGATTACAAGGAAAATTTTCATGATTGTAAAAATAATTTGCCATTAGAATAATGAAAGTTTCAAAATTCGATTAGGAAAATTTTCGGGATGTTATTATCTCCCCCCTTAAAAGAATTTGATCCCCAAATTCATACCTCTATTCAAATAGGATATCTATTTCCCATAACGTTTTTATGCTCCCAAGTAACTATTTTCTATCTCTTTATTTCTCCCAAAAGGCCTTAACTTATAGTATCCTGCGATTCTTAAATTTCTCGAACTTGAAGATCTAGGATACGGATATGATTTCTATGTTTACAGGGCAAAATGAATTTCTAGTATAAGTTTAAAAGCAACTTTCTATTGGCATGTGAATCTTATAAAAAATTATCATATTTTTGAAGGGTAGGTCAAATCTCCTAGCACAACCAAATAGAGATAATAAACCGTGGCATTAGGACTCATTAAACCTGTGCACATAAATTCTGAGTTAAGGCCTTACCTTCATCAACTTGAGTAAGGTCCGTTCCCTCTTCTCCAGTCAATACGTAAGCCCGAGTTTTAACCTAGGGACGTCCAACTGCGCCCTGTTGTAGCTCATTCGGTGTCCCAAAATTTACGCCTTTGCGGTTCCACAGGCAATCCTTGATTGAATGTTGGTCACTCCCGCAGATGAAGCATTTTCCTAACTTTCTCCAACACCGATCCTCCATGTGTATAGTGCCTCTATAGAATCTACAATTTTCTTTTTCTATGGCCATCGGGGCTTTACCTTTATCAGCTGACGGCGTCGCATTTCCTGTTTTAGGTTTCTTATCAGAGAAATCTTTCTCTCCTTCTTTTTGGTCAGCGCTAACCGACGTCTTTTCTTTCTTTCTTTCATCGATTTTTTGAAGTTCTTGAAACTCCGATTCAAGCTCCATGGCCATTTCCACCACATTGTCATAATCGTGGGGTCGACCTATAGCTAGAGCTCGTCTCAAATCGGGCTTGCGGCCCTTAATAAACTTCTTTCAATGTATCTATTCATTTGTCAGTATGTGAGGGGCATACTGAATTACCCGATTAAATTCGGCTTCATATTTGGTCGCCATCAGTGACCCTTGGATAAATTTCATAAATTCTCTTTCTCGTAAATCCCTAACTACTTGAGGGATAAACTTTTTCAAGAATTCATTTTGGAATTGTATCCAAGTTCCTTCGACCTCCTCTCTTTCCCATTTCCTTTCAACCATCGCTCACCAGTGGCATGTAGCTCCCTCAAATAGATATGTGGCATACTTCACTTTTTGAGGATCTGTGGAGTTCAACATCCTAAAAGTTTTCTCAAATTCAAACAACCAAAATTTTGCCTGTCGATCATCAGGTTTACCGTTGAACCTAGGTGGGTTAAATTTCAAAAATCTTGCCAACATCTTATCGTCAGATTCTTCTTCTTGTCTATGCCCCTCATTACCTTGATTTAAAGCTTGTCTTAATAGGGTGAGCAGTTGCTAGGCCACTAGTTCGTTTCTCGAGGGTGTGCATTGGCGAGGTTCATGGTGTGCTGGGAGAATCGACTCACGAGGTTCTTGACAGAATATGGCATTATTCCTATTATTGGACGTGTTAAGTGCCTGTAATTTCTCAATTAACACCCGCCTAGGCCTTCATCTCTTTTTTGTAGGTTCATTAAACGATGTGTTTCCGCTTGATGCCATATTAATTTGAAATTCATAATGATACGCTTTAATAGAAGTTTGCGGTTTCTTGGATGCATATAAAGTGTATAATGATGTTTGGAGCACATAATAGCATAGTCTCAAGATTCAAGTCAAAAGAGCACTTATAGGAATTCATCCTTTCATTGCTCGAAAGCATGTGTTTACATAGTCAATATATATGGTTATTGAGTCATCTACAAAAGTAAAAGGAGATGGCGTTATAACCACAATCTAGGAGATCTTCCTATATACATGTTTCTTTATACAAAAGTCACTAACCAAGCTAAGTTAGTGTTTTTCCAAACTTGCACATGATACTAGAATCTAAAAGGAAAACTCACAACAATCAATATTTACAAACTTCACATCTATCCCCTCATATGCTCGATGCATGACTCGGATGTCCCTCGGGATCCTCCTCCTCCGATTCTTCTCCATTATTCTTTCCATTGCCACTACCATCAATGCCTCTATCCTTATTGTTGCCACCACCGATAACACCGCCAACTGCCGCCGGCCCCTATAGCGACCTCTTTCGTTCAAATATCGGTAGAGCTTCTCCTCTTATACAATCTTGGATCTTCGGTTAAATGCCAAACATTGCATCATTCAAATGTTTCAAAATTTTCTTGAGTTAGGTCATTACTTTCCCAAGCCGTTGGTGAAAATATAGTCGGTTGCTTGTTGCTGTACTTTTAAAAGTTGCACATTAGGCTTGGTGCTTGGACGCCATATTTTCCATTTCGGTTCTAGCCTATTTCCCGTATTTTGGATGCAATATGTGCAAGTCCATGTATGTGTTTTGCCAATACTCTATTTCCTTTTCCTTTTTTTTTTCCATTTCTCCGTCCCAATCCGTTATTCTTGGCTTCTTTAGTGACCCAATGTTGCTGTTACTAGAGTTGTGATTCCACTTCGAATCCATCCACTTGTCCACTCGCTTCTTTTCCTTATCTATCTTTTTATCACCAACAAGAATAAACAAAGTTAGTATAGTGAGGAAAACGAAAAGGCAAAATATGCAAGTCTAAACCTTCAAGGTTTCCTATCCTAGGCTCTAATACCATCGAAACGTTACTCAACATAGGGGAAACTAACTAAAAACCATAACGAAAAATTTTACAATATCTCTATTGTATAAATTTCGAAGTTTAACTTAAATACAAGCTAAAAATTTTCAAAATTACAATTTAAGATCCAAAAGAAACATACAATTAAATTACACCAAAAATCCCCAATATACATATATATATATAACTAATTGATACAAAATCTCAACATGTTCCAACTAAATTAAATAGTTTATCAAATACATATAACAAGTCTAAAGGTCTAAAAACCAAATCTAATCTACCAACATAAAGCCCTTGCAGCTTTGTGTGGATCCAGGAATTCATTTCCTATATGATAATGATGAAATCATAAGTCCACTAACCCAGCAAGACTTATAGCGTATGAGGAAGAACACAAGTTAATCAAGAGACATAGCAAGGCGAACTATAAATGTGATAACAAATAGCAAATCGAAATGTTCAACCATACAACGCAAACAAATGGCTTATAAGATTTATCACATTCATGTTAATAAACATATATGGCTGAGTTAAATATTTGGTGGATCTGTACCCTTATAACTCCAATGTATAACATACGTATAACCTTATCTCTCTATTTGCTTCCCCGAGCGGCCGCTCGAGGAGAGCCATACTTGAGACACAGCCGTTGCAGTACGATCGACCACGAGTCTCATGAGTAGCTCTTTAAAATCCTATCTCTAGGACCCCTCCGAACTACCCAACATATAGAAATCCCCAAGAGTTTCGACCGTCGACCCAATATCGCCCAATCAATTCCCCCTAAGAATTCTCAGGGACCAACTTATCAAACTTTCGTATAGGTTCAGAACAAATGGAACATATTCAAACATATAGTCTCATCGAGCATGAATTTCATAACAAACAGAACATATTCGAAACAATGAGTCATGTCGGGGCACGAATCAAACATAGGTTTGGATCAAACAGAACATATCAGAAACATATTGTCACAATGGGCACGAATTCAAACGGTTGATCGATTCAAACAAACGATTCGAATTGGGACCTTGGACTTAGGAAAAATTATTTTGAAATTTTAAACATATTTAAAGAAGTAAAATATGGACCCGAGTTAGCAAAACGAAGTCGAAACATGAAAGTGCCTAAACAGTGCATTTGACTACTGGAATGTGCGCTTAGGCGCCCATATAGTGGCTTAAGCCACTGGAATGGGGGCTTGAGCGCCTTTTCTTTTTTTGGAATCTTTATTATGGCAGAGGACAAAATATGAAAAAACTAGACTTAGTTTGCTCTACTCATCGTCAAGATCTTTAATTTTTTTTAAGTTCCATATTTAGTTTACAAATTTTTGGGAAAAAGTTCTTATAAATCCATAAACTCAATTTTTTTTTCTATATTTTTTTTTCCTGAAAATCAGACCTCCATAAAACCCATTTTCAAGCAAAGTTTCTGAAATTTTGATTTTCAAATTGATTTTTACAAGTTTGAAGTAAAAATTGATATTTATGTCCATAACCTTATTTATTTCATTTTGCTTCAAAATTTCCTTATTGTCTAAGGTCCAAAGTCTCAAGATCAAATTTATAATGTGGATGAGGTCTCATATCATTCAAAGATATCAAATCATCATTTATTAGGGATATTGAGCAAACCGAATCAATGAATATCACAATAGCCGATCATAAAACTCAATGGCACATTTTTGTCAAGAACAACCAAAATGAAACACATGATAGCAAGGGAGGAAACCATAAGTCTTACAGTAGGTCCTAAGCTTCAAAGGAGATATTAGAGTTCCAAGTCCTTAGTTATTCCCAAAACTTACCACCTACTAGAACAAGGATCATCTCAAGTGTTATAACCTTCTCATTTGAGCTTTATATTTATATATTTTCTTACAACATCCAACTTACCAAATACACTCAAGAGTGTATCCCTTTACTCTTTCCCTTTTTGAGAATGTTGTTGAAGTTCTATGAGCTATAGATATTCTTCTTTTAATGAAAATATAGATGTATATATGTTTATAGATAGGGAGAGCTTGTATGTATTTAATGCAAGAGTGTGTTCTTCCAATGTTGTAGAATGAAATAGTAGAATTTACCAATGCAAAGCTAGGCTCATTTATGGAAGGAGAGAGGGGCCTTGTTGCAAAAGAAAAACTTGTAGGGACTTGTTGTTCAATTAATCTCTATAGGACATAGTTGGTGGAGTTGGTGGGGATAATCCCCGAGATTGGGGCTGTTGATTTTCTTCAGATTTTCTTTATTTTTTTTGATAATTAGAAAATTGGGCTTAAGTGTTGGACTATAATTTAATTTAAATTGGGCCTAAATTGGACATAAATGGCTCATTTAGGCCGAAATAATGTGTATAAAATTTTTTGGGTGCTGGAAGAATTTTTCAGATGTAGAGAAATTATTTTGGCGATAAAATAATTTTCGTGATTGTGAAAACTAATTATCGTTTAAAAATTGAAGGATTAAAATCTTGATTAGGGGAATTTTTAAAGTATAAAGGAAAATCGTTCGAATGGGAGAAAACATTTGATTACAAGAAAAATTTTCATGACTGTGAAAATCATTTGCCGTTAGAATAACAAAAATTTCAAAATTCGATTAGGGGAATTTTCGAAGTATTACCAAACAAATAATATTGTTAATATGTCAATGAAGTTTTATCCTTTTTTCGTAACTTATTATACATTCTATGTCAACTTTATTATAATTTCTTTATATGGTTGCTTGCCAGTTGAATGGTGGTCTTTATTAGGATCTTCAACGCCAAACTTACAAAGACTTGCCATAAAAGTTTTGAGCCTTACTTGTAGTTGTTTCGAGTGTGAGGGAAATTGGAGTGTGTTTGAACATGTAAGTAACTATTTGTATAACTATCTATAAGTTTTGATAAGAAGATAAGAATTGTATTAAGTTTATTGCTTCGTCAGCTCCACTCCAAGAAAAGAAATTAGTTGGACCAAAAACGATTGGATAAGTTGGTGTTCATCAAATACAACAGGGCTTTATTGGGAAGATATGACTGTCATGATCGCATTGCCTTGTATGTTTTATTTAGATTGTCTTGTGTCTTGTTTATTTGAATTGTATTTACTTGTTACACTTATTTATTCATCATTCTTGCTATTCTAAATTTTTATTGTTTTTATCATTTGTAATACATGAATTTGTTAATATTCTTGACGTATACTAGAATATATGTGTATGGATTTTGATGTGGGCTTTTTATTTTTATTTTTTTCACTACATTGTGCACTTTGTACTATGCTTTGCGCTATAGCTCTAGAGGACCTTTGCACATTGTTATGCTTTGCGCTCTTGACAACTATGCCTCGTACATATACAGCTGAGATGAGAGAAACTATTGTTAAAACTACAATCACTTTGATCTTGTTATAACCTAAATAAAAAAATAGCTGTGAATGATTAATAAAGTAATTAGAAACACAAAACTATCATGTTATACACTTTTGAGTCTGCTTAGAAATTATGAGAAGAAATAGTTCTAATTTCTACATGATATACTTAGATAAGAAAGTAAATAATACTTTCCCATCCTCAACTCCATCCCAAGTGAAATAGCTGTTTAGCCCTTTCTAATCTAATAGAAAAGGCTAAAGAATTTCAAGAAACTCAAAAGAAAAAAAAAAAAAATTCTGTGCAAACCAAAACGAGGGGCTAGTCCAAAATAACCCCATTACTTGAAAGTTAAAAACTTTCACAAATTCATACGATTGCTAAACAAGAAAAATGTTCAAAATTCAAATAAATTTATAGTTATTAATTAGAACTCTCTATTCTCCAACACTGATTTTAGAAAATACGTAAGGGACATATTTAAAGTATAGAACATTTTTGCATCTTAACTTCTCTCTTATAATTTCATTACCATCACTATTTCGATTTTTACCTACATTAATTATACGATAATTTAAGAACCAATAGCAAAATATTTGAATTGTTAAGAAAAGTACATAAATAACTACAATGACTGCACATTAATCTCTATAATTGTAATTCCCCTAGAAATAGTTCACTCGACTGCAATATATTCTTCGGTAAGCTACAGAACTTCTGTAGCTTACTTCAAACCTCTAGTAGATTCCAAATCCTAGATAGCAAGAGGAGATTAACAAGTCACCACCATATGAGAATGCCAAAAATGGTACAACGCCATCGATAACTCGGCCTGAGAGCTGGAGACCAAAGAGATATGGTGCAAGTTGGGGTGGATATTCGAGTCGGAGGGATAATTATTATTTTAATAAGGGTTAGGGAATTGCCACATTAAGGGGGTACTGGACCGAATTATCGAGTAAGGTCCCCGGTTGCACGTTTAATTCCATTTGCTGGGCCTCGGTACAGTTTGGGCTAGATATGTTGATTTGGTAGGGTATTAGTTGTAGGGCCATGCATCAACAATTTAGGTAATCCAGTTGTAGAAATTAGTAATATGTTTTTGAAATTAGACTTCTTATTGAATGTTTGGGACTTCTCTAGATGACCCATAGTTTAGAAACTGGTCTGGACTAGTTAGTTTGACCAGGAACCAGTAGTCTCTCTCAACTGGTTGGACAATGAAAAATCAGTTGCTATAAAAGCTAATGTGTGAACTAGTCAAACCGTCAAATACCGGTTACTGGTTGAACAGGTACTTTCTATTTTCTTTTGTATTTTTTAATTGTTCACTTAAATTTGATTCTTTTAATCGATATTTTGAGTATTTCAATTAAAACAATGCATGAAAAATATTTCACTATATGTCTAAAACTTTGTATCTTATTATTTTGAAATTTTTATATTATGAGTAGTAATACATATATTATATTTATATTAAATATATTTATGATATCATACTAGTTGAATTAGTGGTTATACCTGTTGAACTGATTAAACCTATAATTAGTAGGATCACTAGTAATATCACTAATCCGATTTTCAAGTCATTGTAGGGGTCTTATATAAATAAAGAAATTAGGATAACATTAAATAGCAAGTAGGCAACTTATATTTCAAACTATCATTGTTTCATTGCGTTATTTTTATTTCTTTTAAGCAGTCATAGTTCAAATCTGAGACCGCTACTAGCTCTGGAGTGGAGATTGTTGCTTTACTAAGTAGGAGTTCAATGCAGAGTACACCTTTATTATGCATAATAGTCTTTCTTCAATTGGTATACTCTCTTTATATTCATATTAAAGTGAAAGCAGGGGAATGTTGGTATATGAAGTATGTTAATGTTAAAATTTGTGAATTTTCGTTATCCTAGTTATTACCTCAATTTAAATGAGAATGTCATGGGGTTAATAGATGGAATGCTAATTACGTTTCTTACCTCACCTCAAGTAGTTTGACTGAACGTCAGAGAACATTAGAACACCCGAAGCGCAGTGCCTTATCCATTTTATAGACTTTGCCATGGACTTGGGTAGAGGTGCCAAGGAGGAGATGCCAATAATACACCTCATTGTTGACATTTTACATTAAAAACTTACTATTTTCTTTATAAAACTTTGGGTAGTGTAGATGAATGCATGAACAAAATATACCAATCCTTTCCATTGTTTTCTAATTGTGAAATATTAGATGCAATGTTGTTTTATTTCTAAGGATGTATTGGATGTGTCCTCTCATGCCACAACCACAAAAAAAATCTCTAGTGGATTGAAGTTTGCATGTCTCGTTAGGGTGAAAATCTATTACTATTTGATATATTTATGCCTCGG
>JACFYI010002757.1:139667-153413 GCA_014898755.1 Handroanthus guayacan
TAGAGCTAATTGTAGGTGGCAACAGTGGTGGCGATGGAGGTCAACGATGGCAGCGGCCATGATGTGTGGTGGTGGTGGGATAATATGGTGCAGATGGCAAGAATGAATAAAGATGTATGATGAAAATGGTAAAGATTGTATGGTAAAAATAGTGAAGATAGTGAGTGGAAAAATATTTTTATGTAATACTTATTTTAATTTTATTAAATTTTAAATTTTAAATTTTTTTGTTATTTTTAATATAAAATTTTAATTACATTACAATTTGAAGAACTAAAAATTATATATATTTAATATTTAAAAATATTTTTTTAATTTTTAATGTTTTTAATATTATTTAATTTTTTATATTTAAATGGTTTCCATCATATATTTTATTTTGTATTTTGTAAATTATTATGTTATTTTGAATATAATTTTAATTATATTATTATTAATATTATTTAAGGAACTTTAAATAATGTATATTAAATTGTTAAAAAGTTTTTTTTTTAATTTTTTATGCTTTTATTATTATTTAAATTTGTTTTTTTAATTTTTTATGTTATTTTTGAATTATAATTGTAATTATGTTTTGATTATTATTAAAAGAACTTTAAACAATATATATTAAATTGTGAAAAAAGCATTTTTTTAAATTTTTTTATGTGTTAATATTATTTAATTTTTTATTCTTAAAAATTTCTCCAATAATATATTTTAATTATTTTTTATTTTTAAATAAAATTTATGTTATTTTCAAAATAATTTTAATTTAAATTTTTGTAATTATTATTAAAAAAAGTTTAAATAATACATACTACATTATTAAAAAAAATTCAAAACTTTCTATTTTCTAGTCAGCATTTTTTTTTTTTTTTCGAATGAGAGAAGTTAGTTAGCAGGTTTCGTATGGCCACACATAGGCATTGCCACATGCCATTATCAACATATCAGCATTCCGGCAAATTTTTCATAGGCATTGCCACATGCCATTATCAACATATCAGCATTCCGGCAAATTTTTCAGGTTTCCAGCGGGTAATGACCAAAATTGCAAATTTTTAAATTGATATAGAGCTAAGTTTGTCTAGAATGAACATATAGGACTAAAAGTGAAAATTGATATTGTTATAGGACTAAAATAGCAATTTTTCTATCATGATAATATTCCTAGTAAAAGAGCTTGGAAAGAAAGGGGTACAAAACTCTCTCTTTCTACAAACAACATTTTGTTGAATATAAAATTGAAGTCATGTCAATGTATTGTCCAATCGGCATGAATATTTGATAGAAGCTCCTCTATAAAAAATATCTTGGCAAGTGAGAAAGAATGCTCAATATGTTATGTAACATCTCAACTAAGTACATCGGTACAAGTCGAGATGTTACTTGGTCAAAATAAGATCTATTCATAAGATATTGGTAAGGAAGCATAGAGAAAAGGTGAGAATGATCAAGAATGACATTGTAACTCCGCAGGTACTAATAAATACCATGTCGAAATCTAAAATTCCAATATAAGTTCACAACATATTCTATTGCATATTCAATCCCAAAACAAACTTTAGATACATTAGCTAACATCATATCAAGTACTATGCCACGACCTAAAAGACATAACACAATCCATAATAATTATAGCTTCCCACTTAGTCTTCAAATACATAGTTCAAGGCATTAAATAAGGGGAAAAATACATTGTAACGCCTTGTATTATGGTGAAAGGGAAGATTACCCCCTTATATTTTTTAATTGCAACATACCCCCCTATATTTTGGAATAACTAGGTCATAAGACCCTTATTGCTAGGTTATAGGGGGGTATTTTTGAACTACAGAATTTGTTTAACGTTAATATATGGGTATGTCTTACAATTAGAAAAAAATAGGGGCTAATCTTCCCTTTTGCAATAATACAGGGGGATAAAATATATTTAACTCATTAAATAAGTAAAAAAAGAAAGTCTTGACAACATGGGTGGGTAAGTTATCTTCAGAAGATCACAATCAATCAAGTTCTGCTGTAAAAGAAACTTTTGAAAACGGGTAAGTGCGAAGACTTAGTGAGGAATATTAAAAGAAATTCCTTTTCTTATTTTTTGAAAAGTTTTTCTTTTCAAAATCTGTCTCATTCTTTTTTCTTTTTCAAAAAAAAAAAAAGTGTACAAAGGATATATTTTTTGATAGAAGCAAACGAATATTTCACACGAGAGAAATTAACTGAAAAATGCTACCACATCGAGCAACGGCCGAAAGAAGGGTTAGGATCTCCCACCTTATGACTCCCATTTCAATCCAATTACATCCTTATCCCTCCATTTCCTCCTGAGTGGCCACTTGGTCGGAATACGAATCAAGTAGGCACGGCTGGAACGCGCCGAATCCATCCCATGGCTTGACTATCTCCGACGAACTTCGAGCATGGATTTAAGTGAGTACCAATCGAGAGACTAGCCATCGTCAGTCTGATACTGCCCATTCGTCTTTCCAATATAGCCCCAAGCCCAAACTTCCCAAGAGCATCCTCATTGGATAATAAATCAAGGTTTAGTTCTTATGATCAACTAATAATTTGAGAATTGGACTATCAAAGATTGAAGGTGTGTCAAAATATCATGTAGAGGGTTAAATCCAACCTAATTGTCATAATGCCAAGTCTATGAAAATGAGTTCGAAATATTTGTCTAGAGTTCAAGAAGCAAAGATCATGAATTTGGCTCAAACTTCAACATATTCAAAGAAATATTATTTCAAAATTTTAAAACTCTTAATGCTAACCATGATGAAATTTGTGGAAATGTATTATATATCTATATACACACACACATGTAAGGTCCAAAAATTTTTCCTAAAATTCTTGATAAATATATTGGTACTATCATTTTTATTGTTAATGTTTATTTATCTAGTTATTTACATATAAATAGGATATATATATATATATATTTTCTAAAATGTGGGGCCGAGAGTAGCAAAAGGAAAAGTAAACTTTTTATTATTATTTTTATATGGCGGAGAGGTGGCCAAGGAAAACAAATAAAAAAAAATAAAATTTATTTTCTATTGGAATTTTCATGAGATAGTAAATACAGTGTCTATATGTCCAAAATATAATCAAGAAAATCTAGTTTGTCATGAAAATAATATTATTAATAATAGCACTTGTACACGAAAGATATCCTTAGAGGCAAGAACAGCCTATCTACATGAGGGCTGAAACTTTTGGGATATGTATATTAGGGATTTTCTTGAAATTTCAAGAAGCTATCATCAAAATTTCCAAACTTAATAAAAATATTTTTTTAAAAATATCAAATGTAAACCATAGTCCAACTTCCTCACTAGAACATGGAAACATGTATGACTCATAATGTTATTTCTTAAATAAAAACACATCAAAGAATTTAAATAATGACATAGCTTCTAAATCATTACATAACTTAAAATAGCATGGACAAACATGATATGCACATACTAAACATGATTTCAATATTCAAACTAAGAGGTATCTAGGACATAAAAATCAAGTTATCACAAGAGAAAAATTGAAATTCTTGAAAGTTAACAAACACAAGATAAACAAGTGCCTCGTAACTCATAAAATCATGGATAGCATGATAAACATAGAAATTTTTTGCCTCAAATCCAAATTTTTAGATCAAAATTCCTCACCTTAGCCAAGAGTTTTATTATTCACAAGTCTTGATCAGTCCGATTCTTGCCTCCTATAATACGGAAATTGGATCCCTTAAAATCAAGCCATGGGCTCGGTCATGGCAAAGAAAGAAAGAAAGGAAAGAAGAAATTATAACTAAGTTATAGTGTAACATAAAATCTTTATATCTTTAATTGAAATAATATCTCTCAAGATATATTAGTAGAATTTTTAAAAATAAAAAGATGAAAATATGACCTACCAAATAGTCTCGAAATTCCTTCTCTAAATTCCCTTTTTGATCTTTAAGTAAATTGTTGATTTAGGGGATGGAAGAAGGATAGGTTGTATTAAAGATATAACAAAATTAAAGTTTTGGAGAAGAGAGGTGGTGCATGGCCGAGAGGTAAGGGAGATGGGAGGAGAATGATTTTTCCTTTTTACATTATTTGATTCAAAATTTAGATTGAAGATAAGGAATGTTGTTAGAGTGTAGGATCTCATGTTCTTGATGATTTCTTTCTTTTTGGGAAGGGGATGAGGTTCAGTGTTTAGGTTTATGTGTTTAGTGAATTATTAGTTTTCTTGAATGATAACTGGGGAGAAGATAAATAATTATGTGTGAAGTTGAAAGATAACTTGGACAAAAAAATAACAAACAAGAAAACAACAAAATTAATTAAAATGTAAGAATTGAATAGGGTGGCCGGTTGAGTGAAGGAGAGGACGAGAGATGGTTTATATTCAAGAGCTATTCTACATTTTAGGCTAATTAGGAAAGAATCTCATTATGGCTAGGTCTAGGCATGTAAGAGAGCCTAAAGCGGTGTAATGATATCTTCTATATTTATTTCAAAATGTGTGTGTGTGTATATATATATAATAGGCAATCATGCATTTTGTCATCTTGCAAGACAACAATTGCCTCTTAGCATACATACACTCACACGTGTACATACATATATTTACATATATATATATATATTTGTGAAAAATTATACACATAAGTATATTAGAATGATTGTGTAACACCACGAAAATTTTCCTGATTGAATTTTAAAACTTTTATTAAGCTAACGGCAAATGATTCTCGTGATCACAAAAATTTTCAAAATATTTTCTCCCATTCAAAAGATTTTCTCTTACACCCCGAAAACTCCCATAATTTAGATTTTAATCCTTCATTTTCCAAACAATAAATTGTTTTACGATTACAAAAGAATTTTCTTGCAATAAAAAATATTTTTCTATATCCGAAAAATTTTACTTGCATTCGACAATTCACTTACTTGTCATTCGGCCCAAACGAGACTATTTAAGCTCAGATGTGGCCCAACTAAAATTAAATTTCAGCCCAACATACAAAAAAAAAAAAGAAAAAAAAAGAGAGGATATGGATTGATCTTCACAAATCCGACCAAGTGTAGGAAGTGAGGATTTTCCTCACCAAACCACCAACTCTATGTACTTTCAATCTTCTCCCATAAGCTTTAATTTTGAAGACAAGTCCTCATCAATTTTTCTTTTGCTTGGAGGCCCTCTCATTTGTTCTATAAATATGATAGTTTGCAAGACAAACTTCTACTCTCGCAATTTGCACATAAACTCTTGCAATAAGCATTCTCTTGCACACATACATGCACAACTCCTTTAGTATTCCAACTCTTTCTCCACACATAAAGATTTATATCCATATTTCTACTCCAAAGAAACTACATATTACTTTTAGGACTAATACCAAACTCTTGCAAAAAAGGGAACAAGTAAGGGAAACACTCTCTTGGTAAGCTTGGAATTCCATTATAAATATGAAATATGGAAAGTTTGAGGTTAATAAAATTGAAGCCTAAAACATATGTATGACTTTGGTTCATAGGTGATTAACTTGGAACTTTGGATCAACAAACTTCACATTTGAGAGCTTAGGACCAAAAGTAAGATTTATGGTTTCTTCCTTGCCTCCATACTTGTTCTTCTTTCATTTCTTGCGAACAAAATATATTGAGATATCTATATATTTTTTGTAATGCCTATTGGACTCAAGAGCTCAATATCCGTATGATTGATGATTTGAGGACCTTGAATATCCTTATAATTCCCATCCTTGTTTGTATATGAACTTTTGTGAATATAGAACCTTGGATAAAGGAGAGATTATGGACATAAACGAATATATGAAATCATGGACTTGCGATATGTTTTTTCCCAAATCTCTTGATAAATTTTCAAACATAAATTTTAAAGTTTCTTCACAAAAATAGGTTCCTATGAAATCTAAAAATTTTGAGACAAAAGTTGGAAAAAAATGAATTTATGAATTTATAACACCTTTTTTCATTGAAGTTGATTTTTAGTTCGAAATTTGAATTTTTAAAAGGGATTTTGCTTCAAAACATTTTCTAGAAAAATCTGATTTTTTGATGGAAATCTGATTTAAAAAAAAAAATTATTGTTCACGGTTACTGTTCACCGCAAGCGGCTGCTTGTGAACAGTGGTGCGGACATACTTGGGGCAGTAGCCTCGGGCCATTTTTCACCGTTCGTGCTCGGGACAGAATCCAAATTTTGATTTTTGACCTATTTTTGCTATTCTAAGTTCATATTTTACTTCTTTAAAATGTTTTAAGGCTTAAAAATAAATTTTCTTAAGTACGAGGTGTATTCCGAATCATCTGTTAAATTGTTAGTTATGTGAATTCGTGCCCCGATGTAGCTATATGTTTTGAATATATTTTGTTTGTTCTGCACCTATACAAAAAGTATGATAAGTTGGGCCCTGAAAATTCTTAGGGGGATTTGATTGGGTGATATCGGATCGACGATCAAAACCTTGAGAATTCCTAAATGTTGGGTAGTTCGGAGGAGTCCTGGAGAAAAGATTCCAAAGAACTACTCCTGAGACTTGTGGTTGACCGTGCTGCGGTGACTGTGTCTCAAGTAAGTATGACTCTCCTCGAGTGGCAACTCAAGGAAGCAAAAATAGAGGGATAAGGATTGTAAGCATATTGGAGTTTTAAGAGTGATAGATCCACCAAATATTTGTTTCAACCTTATATATTTGTTGACATGAATGAGATAAAATTTATAAGTTATTCATTCGTAATGCCCGTTCTAAATGTTTCAATTTGATATTTGTTATCACAATCATGGTTCGTTCTTGCTATGCCTCTTGGTCAATCTTGTATTCTTTGTCATATGTCATAATTCTTACTGGGTTAATGGACTCGTGATTTCACTATTTACCATGTAGGAAATCAATTATAAGAATCTTTTCAAGATTTTGGGGACTTTATGTTGGTATTTTAGATTTGACATCCACTGATATAAATGTATGATGTCTAGTTGATATGTGTATAGGTTCTAGATGGTTGTATTTTTTAGGTCTTGTAGGGTATTATGGAACTTAAGTTGTATTTTGAAAAAAAAATTAAGCTTGTAATTTTAAGAAATTTTGGAGCAATGGATATGATTAGAGCTTCCGCTATGGGTTTAGATAGTTCCTTTTTGCTAGAGTAACGTTTCGGACCTAGTGTGATTGCTCTAGGATCTGGAGCCTTACAGATTGTGAGGTAGGTCATAATCCCCCTATTTATAAATATAATTCAGACAAAATAAAATTTAAACTATAAGATCAAAACTATTACTCAATAAAAATTCAAGCAAAATGATACCATCAAATTATAAATTTAAATTCATCGTTAGTAGTCATATGAAAATAGTATTATAACACTGGTTAAATTTTCAAGGTGTTACATTATGTACCCCCTCAAAAAAATTTGGTCCTCAGATTCTTACCTGTTATGAAAATAAATGCAGATAACGATTGAGCATTTCGTTTTCACATTTCCATGTGGCTTATTCTACTTACCGGTTTCTCTATAGGACCTCAACTTGGGGAATCTTTCAATTTTATAGCTCTCGAACTTATTGATCAAGGATGCTAATGGGTTGTTCTTCGTATGAAAGATTATTTTCCAAGGGTATATGGTTGTGCAGTAGCATATGAGATGTATTTGGATAATACTTATGTAGCTGGGATATGTGAAACATATTGTGTATATCGGCAAGATTCGAAAGAAGTGCCAACCTATAGGCCACGGTTTCGACCCTTTCCACAATCTCAAAGGGTCTTGTAAAACGTGGGGCCAACTTTCCTTCATTTCGGATTCTTTTAATTCCTTTATGGGAAAAAACACGTAGAGAAACTTTATTTCCCACTTCAAACTCCAGATTCTTCCTTCGACGGTCAGCGTAACCTTTTTGTTGGTCTTGAGCTACTTTTAATCTACGTTTAATAGGGTGGACCGTATTTATTACTTCCTGAATGATTTCTGGTCTTATTCCTCCTTGTTCTTACCAAGTCCTAGTGTAGAGGCGATCGACATTTTCGACCATAAAGGGCTTTATACGGCACCATCTGAATAGAAAATTGGTGGCTGTTATGGTATGTGAACTCTATCAAGAGAAGGTGTCGTTTCCAACTTCTAGGAAAATCCAATACGCACGCTCTTAACAAATCTTCTAGGACCTTGATGACTTGTTCTGATTGACTGTCCGTCTGAGGGTGTGTTGCCGAGCTAAACTGAAGCCTTGTACCTAAATGTCCTTGCAAGCTCTTTCATAATCTGGATGTGAATTTGGGGTCCCTATTAGATACAATGCTTTTGGGTATCCCGTGCAATCATATGATTTCCTTAATGTAGGTTTCTACGAGTTGATCCACGGTACTCCTAGTACTGACTGGGAGAAAACGCACTGATTTTGTTAATCGATCCACTGTTACCCAGATGCTATCAAATTTTCCTTGGATGTTCGGTAATCCTATTATGAAATCCACTTCCAACTCGAAATTAGAAGAGGCTACAGCATCCTGGGTGGTTGTTGGTTCTCAGCTTTAACGAGTTGACACGTTAGGCACCTTTGAACCTAGTCTGCTATATCTCTTTTCATTCCGTTCCACCAAAAATTTTGCTTTAAATCTCGATACCTTTTACTTCATCCTAGATCAATCGAGTATCTAGCAGCATGAGCTTCATTTAATATATTTTCCTTCATCATTTTGGGTACACAGATTTGATGCTTATATCTCAATAATCCTTTTTTTGTCAATTTGGAATTCAGACTCTTTATGAGATAAAACACGCTGTTTTAGTTTCTTAACTTGTTCATCATTATCTTGAGCTTCCAGAATTTATGTCATTAGTTCAGGAAATGCTCGATATCCTGCTAAGAGAGATGGGGGTTTGAATTTTTTGAGAACCACCATATCACTTGGCAACTCATTTCGTCTACGATCATCATCATTGCCAATACTTGTCTCTTTCTTCAGGCTTAATGCATCAGCTACCACATTAGCTTTCCCAGGATGGTATGATATAGTGCAATTGTAGTCTTTTAGTAATTGTAACTATCTCTTCTATCTTATATTTTGATTCTTTTGACTGAATAAGTATTTCAGACTTTTGTGGTCGGTGAAAATCTCACATCTTACCTCATATAGATAATGTCTCCACTTTGATAAGGCAAACACAATGGTTGCTAATTCTAAATCATGTGTGGGCAGTTCTTCTCATGGGACTTGACTTTTTTTGAAGCGTACGCAACTACCTTACCATGTTGCATCAACACGCATCTCAATCCTTCCCTTGAAGCATCAATATATACTGTAAAGCAATCCATTCCCTTTAGAATGGTTGATACAGGAGCCGATGTCAGTCGCCTTTTTAGTTCAAGAAAACTTTTCTTGTATCGAGGGGTCTAGATAAAAGGTTACTCTTTTTGTGTCAATCGGGTAAGAGGCCTAGCGATTTTGGAGAAATTGCGGATGAACTTTTGATAATACCTAGCTAGACCCAAAAAGTTTCGTATCTCTGTTACATTTTCAAGTCTTTTCTAATTAACCACAGCTTTTACTTTAGTTGGGTCCACTTCAATACCTTCTCGTGATATCACATGCCTAAGAAAAATCACTTTTTCCAACTAGAAATCACATTTACTAAACTTAGCATACAACTTGCAATATGATTTGAAAGTACACCATGTGCTCATCTGAAGTTCTAGAATACACGAGCATATCATCAATAAATATCACTACAAATTGGACCAAGAAGGGCTAAAATACTCAATGCATGAAGTCCATAAAAGCTGTTGGTGCATTTGTCAACCTAAAGGGTATTACAACAAATTCATAATGATCATAACGAGAATTAAAAGTCATTTTAGGAATATCTGATTCTCGTATCTTCATTTGGTAATATACTTGTCGTAAACCCAACTTTGAATAGATTGCAGACCCTTGCAGGTGATCAAATAACTCGTTAATATGGGGTAGCAGGTATTTGTTGTTGATGGTAACCTTATTCAATTCCTGATAGTCAATGCACATTCGTAAGGTACCATCTTTCTTTTTGACAAAGAGACAGCGGGGACATACTGGGTCGGATAAATTTCTTCTCTACTAATTCTTGGAGCTGTTTCATAAGCTCCTTTAATTTGGTAGGAGCCATTCTATATGGAGTTTTAGAGAATGGCTCGGTCTCCGAATATGTTTCTATCACGAACTCTATCTCTCGATCGGGAGGCAATGAGTCTGGTTCCTCCGGAAAAGACTTCTGGGAACTATTTCACTACTTCCACCAAGTCTAGTTGGACTTTATCTTGGGGTTTATTAATCAAATAAGCCAAAAAGCTTTGCCCACATTTACGTAATATTTTCTTCATGCTCGTAGATGAGATGATAGGCAGAGATGGATTGCTACACAGGTTTTCTTCTCGAGCACCGGCTTCATCGCTAAGCTTTATCATTTTAGCAAAACAATCCACCACTGCTCGATGCCGGTATAACCAGTCCATTCCTAATACGAGATCATATCATTGTGTGGGAATTTGAATAAGATCAACGAGGTATACTTATCCCTCATAATTAAGCAGGCAGGCATGAAATATGATGTTAGTCTTGATACAGTCACCCAAAGGCATACATACCTTATATGGGAAGGTTGTTTGGGAAAGAGTTGGTGATATTTTATGTGCTAAGTCATTCGAGATAAAAGAATGGGTAGCTTCCGGATCAAACAAAACTTTGCATATATAATCAAGGAGTAACGTTTTACCTTCAACCACGTCGTTGGGCTCTTGGCTACTAGTTCCTATCAAAACATAGGCCCTTGCTTGAGTTGGGGGTCTCCCAGCTTTTCCGGTATGCTTCAGAGCTGGATTAGGTGAAGGGTTGGGGTTTTTAGCCTTCGGGCAATCACGTATGAGGTTTTGTGAGCTTCCACATGCCACGCAGTTCCCCATCTTCCTCCAGCACTCGGTCTTTTGATGATTGGGTTTTTCACAGAACCCGCATCATTTATCAGTTCCAAACATAGCCGTGTATGGTCATTTCCCTTTCGTATTGCTCAGCTTGTTAGAGTCACCAGTTGTTGTTTTTATTGGAGTTCACTAAGTGCTAACTCGAGTATTCTTATTATGTGCCTTCGAACCTGTAGTTTTCACTCTTCTATACTTGTCTTTAACCTTGTGGAGCTCTTTCAACTCAACCTCCACTTTCAGCGCCTTAGTGATTGCCCGATTGTAGTTTGGTATATCACACGAAATCAGTGCCTTTCGGATTTCATACTGGATTAGATGATTAAATCAAGCTTCATACTCTGACACAGTTAACGTACCTTGGATTAGTTCCATGAATTCCCTTGCACACGCATCTTTGACTAGTTGGGGCACAAATTTTTTCACAAATTCATTTCAAAATTTTCCCAAGTCCACTCCATTTCTTCATCTCTTCATCTTCATTCAATGATTTTCCACCAGTGATATGCAGCATCCTCAAACAGAAATATTGCATACTTAATCTTATGTTGGTTTGGATAGTTCAGAACTTGAAAGATCTTGTTAATGTCTTAAATCCACAATTCTGCTTTCCGATCATTGGGCTCTCCCAGAAAGTTTGGAGGGTTAAACTTAAGGAATCGGGTCAGTGCTTTGTCCTTAGTGTCAGCTTCTCATTCGTTCATTGGCGCTTGTTGGTAATAGTATTGCAGGAATTGCTGCCAGATTGTAAACATCTGTTCAGTCGCGGGTCCTCCTTCGGCAGGGTTATCGACATTGGATGGGTTTGGAAATGGTGCAGCCGGTTGTGGGTCAGTGTCAGGTGGTAATTCTTGATTGCTAGCAATGCCTAGGGCAGTCATTGGTTGTCTACGAGGTCGTCCTAATCTTCTTAGGCGTTCTTGAGATGGTGTGTTTTCCATTGCAATCGTAGTTTTCTTTTATTTGCGGCATTGATAATGAATAACATGTTAGTATTTATCTAAAATAGCTTTAACATTTGCATTGTTAAAGTTCAATAAATTTTATTAAAAGTGATATTCAAAACCATTAACTAAAATGAAATGAAACATATAGATATCAAATAAACTATATTCAAGATAGAATTCACGGATTAATATTAAAGTAGTAGTTTATCAGGTTCATACATATTCTAACGAGTCGAGTAACCAATAAGTGGTTACTAAAATTTTACAAAATATCAGTTCGTAATCTTATATAAGTCCGTAGTCAAAATGAGATCATTCGGAAACTAGTGCATAGATAATTAATTCCTAATTAAGACAACAAGTTCCTTCTAAAATTGCTCCAACACAAAAGTCACACACGAATAGGGTTCATCATTGCTAGGCTCAGACCAGGAATCCTCGATAATCCAACCTCCCACATCTCCTCCTCTAATCTCGTTCGCATGGTAGCTACCACAAGCTCCCCCATCACTTGTTCTCCTGGATTTGCAGGCACATCTTCTTTCGGCTCTTTCTCTGGCTCTTTTTCTGATTCTTCTTTTGGTTCCTCTTCTGCGGCATTCAAGTTCTCGCCATTCTGATTCTCCAATCCTATAGGCACTTGATTGGCGATATTCTGGTAAGGGTTGGGTTCCAGTACAGGAGCTGGTGGAGATATGGCAATCCAAATACTTGTGACAGTCCTGCTCGGTAGATTCTCTGAAAAGACTTATTATTAATAATTCCCCTAAGGACCCAATCTAGGTGGAAAATCAAGTCCGAGTACTCTATCATGACATACTTGCTTTGATCGATGACATTTCATAGGATCAGCATCAAATAGGTATGTGTCCCTCTCACATAATTTCTTAGTCCTAAAAACATGGCACGATGTTTGTTTATTATGTGTCGAATCTCCTGTTGAGCAACTACCTTGTTTTCTCTTAACTGCACCCACTGCGAGAAAATTATTTGTTGAATCTCGCTAATCTCGCAGTCTTTTGCTGCCAACTCAGCCATAAGATCATGATCTCGAGGATCTCTTGATGACCCAGTGCCCGATTCATAGATCGGCCCGTCAGACATCCCTATTTCATCCACTTTTCTTTTTCCTTTATCAGAAGACATCTTGCAATCACCATCATATAACCAACCTATCACTCTCGAGAAAGAAGGAACAAAACGGGATAACACTAGAGTCAAAATAATAATCTTATTTACACAAGTTACGGAATGGCCAGTCACCCAACCCGTATCTTTTGTAGATAAGAGTTATTTTCCAAGAATTCAATCCCAAGGATCCTATCCCGACTAGCCCAAATTTCAAAAAATCGGGCTCTGATACCATAGCTATAACGCCCTAACTAAGTACATAGGTACAAGTTGAGATGTTACTTGGTCAAAATAAGATCTATTCGTGAGATATCGGTAAGGAAGTGTAGAGAAAAGACGAGAATGATCCAAAATGACATTGTGAGTCTACAAGAACTAATAAATACCACCTCGAAATCTAAAATTCCGAAATAAGTTCACAACACATTCTATTACATATTCAATTCCAAAACAAACTTTAGATGCATTAGCTAACACCATATCGAGTACTATGCCACTACCTAAAAGACATAAGACAATCCATAATAATTATAGCTTCACATTTAGCCTTCAAATACATAGTTCAAGGCATTATATAAGTAATAAAGGCAAGTCTTGACAACATGGGTAGGTAAGTAATCTTCACAAGATCACAATCAATCAACTCCTGCTGCAAAAGAAAATTTTGAAAATGGGTAAGTCCGAAGACTTAGTGAGAAATATTAAAAGAAATCCCTTT
>JACFYI010002757.1:153479-166635 GCA_014898755.1 Handroanthus guayacan
AAAAAAAAAAAAAAAAAGAAGCGTACAAAGGATAGATTTTTTATAAAAGCAAGCGAATATTTCACATGAGAGAAATTAATCGAGAAAAATGCTATCACATCGAGTAGCGACTGAAAGAAGGGTTAGGATCTTCCACCTTATGACTACCATTTCAATCCAATCATAACCTTATCCCTTCATTTCCTCCCAAGTTGCCACTCGATCGGAATACGAATCAAGTAGGCATGGTCGGAACGTGCCGAATCCATCCCAATAGCTTAACTACCTTTGACGACTTCAGGCATGGATTTAAGTGGGTACCAATTGGGAGACCAGCTACCATTGGTCCAATACCGCTCAGTTGTCTTTTCGATATAGCGTCGGGCCCAAATTTCCCAAGAGCATCCTCATTGGGTAACAAATCAAGGTTCAGTTCTTATGATCAACTAATAATTCGGGACTTGGACTATCAAAGATTGAAGGTGTGTCAAAATACTGCGTAGAGGGTTGAGTCCAACCTAATTGTAATATTTCCAATATAACAAGTATATATATTTCCAATAATATGAAAAAAAAACTTTTTCCCCCAATTTTTTTTGTCACTTTCTCGAGTTGTTCTTAGAAAAAATATAATTTCACAATTAAAGTAATGCAAATATATAGTTGAAGCCAAAATGACAAATAATGGAACTATTATTCTAGTTTCATTGCAATGTATAGAAAACAATCACAAAATAATTTTTTTTTTTTAATTGAAGTATTTAGAAATTATGAAAATTAGTGGAAAAAGAAATACTTTTATTTAATTATTGATAGGTTAAGTTGATTAATATATTATTAACTAATAATATTCATAATATACAAATAATGAGGACAAAGTTAATTTTGAAAAATATTTAAATAATTTGTTAAGCACTAATCGTTAGCAAGACTCAAGTAAAACAAAATAATTAATCAAAATATCCTAGAAAAACAAAATAATATTAAACAAAAATATCCAACATTATTAATCAAAGAATTTGCTTATGAGGTTGAAATGTCTATTTTGATTAAATGGGGGAAAAAACAAAACAAATTGTATGTACATGTACTGACCGTCCCAATTCCCAAATATCAATTATATTTATTTGTTATTTCCTTTATTTCTTTCATTTTCCTTCTTCCTCTTCTTTGTCTTCTTCTGGAATCTAGTTGATTGTTCATCTTTTTGGTTTTCTATTCTTTCCTAGATCCACCATCTCTAACAGCCATCTCTAATAGCATAAACACCGAATACACCATAAATATGTCAAAATCATCTACATCCATGGTTTTCTCTTAAATCGTCACTCTACTTCTTCTGATTTTCTTCTGTTATATTTCTCAAAATCAGATCCGACGGCTGGCGGCATCCAACAAAATCAGATCAGCTGTGTTTCTCAATTTCTACTATTGCCCCTTTTTTTTTAGATATATATAAAAAAGAAGCGAACTAGCCAAAAAGTGATTGAGCTAGGACCGGTTAAACCGATTATTAGCCGGTCTTTACCCGTTCATGCCGGTTCAATTAAGTTTTGATTTTATTGATCCACCTAGACAGGCATGGCCTCCGGTCATTAGTTGAACCGGCCGATCCGGTCTGGTCTGATTTTGAAAACACTATTTGCTACTGCTTGGGCACTAGAGCACCCAAATGAGTGCTCAAGCGCCCAACTCTAGTAGCTAAAAGTACTATTTTAGCATTGGAGGGGCCAAACGAGAGCTCAAGTACCCATGCCAGTAGCCAAGATCATTATTTTGGCGCTTGAGCGCTCGATCATTATTTTGGCGCTTGAGCGCTCGATCATTATTTTGGCGCTGGAACGCCCATTCCAGAATCCAAATTTTTTTATTTTAACTCCAATGTGCTACTTCAAGTCCATGATACACTTCTTTAAGATTTTTTAAAACTTCAAAATAATTTTTCTTTAGTCCGAGGCTCAATCTGAATTGATTGCCGGAATTGATTTATTGTTTATATACATATTTCAATGGAATTGAATAGCATAAATGTGCATTAGTTGTTGTAAACCTTATTGTGTGATTGTTGGGCCCTGGGACTTCAATAGGGACACTAGGCAATATCGAGCTGACAGTTGGACCTTTGGTAGGTTTTCCAATTGTTTGGATAGTTAATGGGAACCTAAAGGTAGGATTTTCCATGAATTAGTCCATGACACACGATACGCCGATAGTGCCATATTGTTTGGTTTAGGTTGCCTTTACGAGTGACCACTCAAGAGAGGGACTAATGGAGGGATAAGGATTTATATTTGATATTGGGAGTGATAAGAGTGACAGATCCACCAAAATTTTGTTCCACCTAATTAATTGATTGAGCATTGAGTTCTTATTGATTTACTGTGAATTTGAATTTGATACTTGAGCTCCTAAAATTGCTTTGCATCCTGTATCTTGTTCGATTATCTTCATAAGCTCATATCGATTTGTCGATGGATGTTTGATACCTTGCATTTTCTTATTCTTAGCCATGGTTCTTACTAAGTCTATAGACTTACTCTAATATTTTATCATGTATAGGTGAATGAGCTCCATCGGTGTTTCGATAATTTGGATTTTGATTATGTTAAGTTTGTAAATTTGATATTATGTAGTTTTTGCCTTGTATAGAACTTGAAGTTTGGTTTGTCATAGATTCAAAATATATTGCAGTATGATTTTTGAATGATATGAGAATGTTTAGCTTTCCCTATGCGCCTATGTATTTCGATATTAGATTTGTCTTCCCACAGGTAACGTCCACCGGCCAGAATGTTTAGCTTTCCCTATGTGTCTATGTATTTCGATTTTAGATCCACCTGCCCACAAGTAACATCCATTGGCCTAGGGACAAAGGTTTTGGCTTCAAGGTCGTTACATCAAATATATATTGTACGTAATTTTTGGTTGACTACATAGTTTTATAAGATTTTCTGAAGATAAAACCATGTGGATAAGTATTATTGTATTTTGAAAATTAAGAAGAATAAATCATTATTCCTTTTAAGCTAATCCCAGTCTTGGCATGAAGTGTTTGTTTTACATAGACGTACTTGAAAGCCCCAAAACAAAAATTTGACCATATCATTGATTTAGGATGGCTGAAAATAAAAAGGTAGCCAAAATTTGGTAGCAAAAAAGTATTGGAAAGGCGTCCACGTGCCACCAAAGGACATGACAAAGGGAAGCAGTTACTCCACAACCGTTGCTGCATGCATGCGACTTATGCCAATGATTGTTAACCATGTGCCTAACCGTTACACATGGTACCCGCATGGCCCTTGCACGACTTGAACAAGTGGCAATTGAATAGTCAAAGGTCATACCACATCAACGAAGCTTGCCAACCACATGTCGACACGTGGCAGAAGATGACATATGTAAAATATCTCCAAGACTTAAGTGATTTTAAAATATTTAATGCTTAAATAAATAGAAAAATTACTAAAGGAGTTGCTAACCCTACTCGAGCAACTCGGCCCACTTCCGCCAAAGCCAAAATTGGCAAGTTTAATTACCAAAACAAGTTATTCATCATTCAATTTATAATATGTACATAAAACTAAATAGAATATGTAAAAAAAGTATCAATATATAATACATAAAATAAAACGTAACATACCATTTTCAAACTTCTCGACATCCTCTAAATCTTTTTCTACATGTAATCAATGAGACTTTCGAAGCCAATTTTGTTCACAAACCAAACTTCTACCACCATGGGAGTCAAAGAACTTCTAAATGGATCAAGAACCATATCGCCAATGCTAAAAGCGAACTCAGAAGCTATTATAGACATAGAAACAACCAAGATATCTCGAGTCATGTGCGAAAGAATAGGAAATCTCTCCGAATTAAATTTCTACCACTTCAGAAGATTAAAGTCATCTTTATCATCTTGCAATATCTCATCAAAATACAAATCAAGTTCAGATTTCCTATCAAGACTACTTCTACTTTCTATTCTTTGCTTATTGACAATTTGCGAGTAATGTCCTCTTAGCTTTCTAATACCTGCTAAGCAATATTTTCCACTTTCATCACTTTCGAGTATAGCTATTGAGTTGGAATTCATCTCTTTTTAGGTGCCTTGTGGTACTTGAAGAAATTCTTTAGAATCAGACATCTGAAAGACCTAAAGAGCACCAAGAATTCAAATCATCTAATAAGAGGAGAGGATTAATGGGAATAACATAACCCAACACCAATCAAAAACTAAATTTCACACTATTCCACTTCGCTATTGTTCCAATTGATTTCTAGACACACATCACATGTTACACTACACACACAAGAATATAATCCGATCCTTGACACTTGCCTGTTCTGTCACATCTAAAATGAATCTGTTAGCGCATGAATTGATAAATAGTTGTAATACAAGATATGATGCTTTCTTGATAAACAATAATCGTTTCATTTTTTCCTTTCCCATATATTATTTTGATGTAAATAGGGTTAAAAGCAATCAAAAAATATTTATTTGTAATATGCCCGTTAAGCTAAAAAAAATCTTGATTTCTCTATCTGTAATATGCCCAAATTCTTGAAAATGAAAGGAGAAGAATCACATTTCTTACCAAATAAAAATATCCCAAAAAGCAAAAATTGTATATGTAATATACCCATTAAGCTTGGAATTTGTTAAATTTACTTATCTCTCTGTATATGTATATGAGAGGGATAGCAAGAGAGAGATACTATTACCGAGAAGTGCTGTCGTTGGTAGCAATGCATCGGTGGAATACGAACACCAATGATGGCGACACTGCCGCAAGGTCAAACAAAGCCGCCACTACAAAGGGCTTAAACAGGGGTGAGCAATTAGGCATTTTCTTTCAATTTTCAGATGTGATCTACAGGTGGTAGGGTAGGGTTTTCTTGCACTTATTTTTCTAATGTGATTTTTAATGAAAAATTAATTTTATCACTTTTTAGTGAATTCTGTTAAAAAATAATTTTTGATAGAGAATTCATCGAATTGAAAAATGAATCGAAAATCTAAAAAGCATTACCGGTTTACCGAACTAAAATTTTGTTGGATAAAACAATTTGATTAATTCTATTTGGTTCGGTCGATTAATCGATTTTTTTTTATTAATGGATAATTTTGCTCACCCCTAATTTTGAATATATGCTGCACATATATATCATTTTTTTCAAGATATATTCTTGTGAATTATGCAATTTATGCTTAATTGCAATGAGAGGTTTTAGGTTGGTATAATTGGAGTAAACCTAAAACTTATTTTGCAACATAAGAATTAAGTTTGTGATAGCATAATATTTGGTTTATAGATGATGATTGGGAACTTAGTAACCTTTTGAATCTATACCTTATATTCGTTATCATTGAATTTAATATCAAAGTACAAATTACAAGATAGCATGTATATATAAGATAAGCATTTAACATAAATAGTCAGCCCTTTGTGCATAAACCGTGACCTAAAAATCAACCTTAGCTAATTCAAACTTAGGGATTAATTGAATTGCGACGATAAGATATTTAGTTACACTTGAAGAGCAAAAGGTTCCAATGTGTAGCACTGTACATGAAATGTGAGATTATAAGGCCTACTAGGTGTGGGAAAGGATAAATTCCACAACTCAAGCAATATAGGTCAGCTCAATAATTGGTAATCTCAATTATGAGTGTGAACAATATGCATTTACTCATGACATATAGATTTACCTTGCTGAGAAGTGTAAGGAACCATGGTCACTCACCTGAGGTAGCTGACAATAAAGTTTGACATTTGTGCAAACGTGATGTGCTAGTAAAAGATCAGGTAACCATATTTTGCTTTAATGAGCAGCAAGTGCAACTTTGATCTAATCCCTTCTTGATTGTCAGTACATGTGAAAGTAAATTGACACACCGTGTTAGTATAAACTCTTTCTTTGATGATGCCCAACACACCAAAGGTGAGGATAAGCAACTTAATATTGTCGAGTCCATTAAATGCCTTGTGACTAAACCTAGTTCCCAAAAAGCTACGGGCTTTAATTATGAAAAAAACTGAAAGACAAGAAAGGTAAGGAGACTGATGAAAGGTCCTCTAGGAATGATTCTAATCCTTATATCTTGTTGACTAAATCATATCCTATGTCATATAAACTCAGGAGACAACAAACATAGAACTAAATATCATGAAGCATGTGCAGTCTTATCAAATTCCTCTATGTGTTGAAAATTTGATATTGTATAATTTTCCTTGCAGGATAAAATTCTAGTTTATAAATCAAAGATAAAGTGATTGGTGTTTTCCTAGATAGCATTTATTAGGTAGTGGACATCTTAAAGTTTGTTTTTGAATTGTGATACACAAGTACTTTACTGAAAATTATTTCTTCGCTGAATACTTGTTTATCTGGTCATGCAAGTACAGATAAATGTATTTGCCATGTAGGACTAGATCACATCAAGAGCAAATAAATCGAGTGATGAAACTTGAACTATTAGGTTTAGTTTTCTTCAAAATTGACTAACTAGTTGTAGGCTTTATCTTATCAAAAGATAATGAGAGAACCATTTTGAAAAGCCAATTAATTATTCATACATGTGGCTATTTGTGATTTGATGAAAGTGGGTGCTAGACATAGAGCCTCATATTTCATTTCATTAATATATTGATTCATACATTATAATCATGTCCATTTGATCACTCATAAGTTTTAAATGAAGTGGAGGATCAAATAGACAAAAGTAAATAAACCCTAAGAATTGCTCGAGGGTAAGAAAATTTATCTACCAGATTAATTCAAAGGGCTATGTAATGAAAAGAGAATAATGAGACAATCAAGCATTCTTAATACACCTCAATCAAATGGAGTTGTTGACATAGTGATAAGACATTGTTGAACAAGACAAGGTCCGCAATGGCACAAATTAACTCATCAATTTCTTTTTGGAGAGATAAATTTGTTTGCTAAGGCCTACCATTTGAATAACATACCTTCAAAGTTAGCACTATTTACCTTGTAAGCTCTCCAAGCTAGTATAAAGCCTAACTAGATCAATCTTAGACTTTGGGAGTCTATTATTATATCTATTTGAGATACGAAAAGCAATCAAAAGGTTATTTGTTCATAAGTAAAAAAATGGATGGAACTATTGTTGAAACTGATTCACAAAATACATTTTTAGAGCATGAAGCTACCAGTAGCCTTGAAGTATAGGGAACGAAACCTTTACTAAGTAGATTGATTCCAAAAATAGCCTTGTCCAGATGGATAAAGGAAACTTTAAGAGGATGTATTACCACTTAATTCCAATGAGAGCTACTTCTGAGAAAAATGATCAATCAAAAACCTAAATTTGAAAAGGTACTAGGAACAAAATACTTAAAAGTCATTTAGATATTAAAGGGCATGCGTATATTGAATATCTCGTGGACAAAAAAAGCTGAAAACATGTTGTGAGGCCTTTTCTTATCCTGCAAAGGATAAATGGATGAAAGGAATGGAAGAGGAGGTAGAGTTAATTTGAGCAGACCGAGTCTAGGAACTGGTTGATCTATCTTTGGGGTGTGAGGCTCTTGGCAACAAATGGGTTCTCAAATATGAAATAAAGGTTGAGAGAACCATTTCGAGGTATAATACTAGACTGTGGGCAAAAGGTTACACTGAACAATAGAGTTAATAATGTGTGAACCCTTTTTCACTAATAGTAAGAATTACTTCTACTCTCTTAATATTAGCTGGATTAACTAAATTAAATTAAGAATTATATTAGATAGATACTAAGACTACTTTTCTCAATGGAAAACTTGAGGATAAAATCTACCAGGACAACTAGTAGATTTTTTCCTATAAGGCCAAGAGATAATTCTAAAATTAAAGAGATCAATCTATTACTTTAAGCAGCCTACTCGACAATGTTATTTTAGAATTCATAAAGCCATAATCAAATCATTTCATCATAAGCGATGAGAACCATTGTGTTTATGTTTAAGGTCTTATAAGAGTATATAATTCTATCTCTTTATGTTAAGGACATATTATTAGTTGAGAATGATGAGGAATATGTTAAATCCATGAAGATTATTTTAATAGACTTCCTGCGGTGTCTCAAGAGCCATATATCAAAATATATTAGAATGATTCAATATGGTAAGTTGCAAACCCAATAATACTCCTGTGGCTAAGGGTGGAAGTATAAGTCAAAGATGCGCCCAAAGACTCCTAAAGAATTGTAGATGTCCAAAGTACCATATAGAAATATTGTTGGGATCTAAATATATACTATGGGGGTGTATATCAACTAACATGTCATGTCGTGGATCTAATTAGCAAGCATCAATCCAATCCATAATTGGGTTCTCTAAAATAGGAATTTAGAGATTCCTTTAGAAGATCCCACCTTAAAAGAATCTAGTTCCCAAATTCATACTTCTAGTCGAACAGGTAGGGATATCTATCTCCCATAACGTTCTTACATTCCTACGTAATCATTTTCTATCTCCTTATTTCTCCCAAAAGACCTTAACTTAGAACATCCTTCAAACCTTAAATTTCTCATATCTGATAATCTGGTGATACGGATAGGATTTCTATGTTCACCGATTGGTATGTGAATCTTATAAGAAATTGTCATATTTTAGAAGGGTAGGTCAAATCTCCTAGCACAACCAATTGAGATAAGGGACAGTGGCACTAGGACCAATTAAAGCCTTGCACATAAATTCTGAATTAAGGCCTTACCTTCATTACCTTGAGTGGGGTCCATTCCCTCCTCTCCAGACAAAGCGTAAGCTCAAGTCTTAACCTGGGGATGTCCAGCTGCGCCCTGTTGCAATGGATTCTGCGTCTCGAAATTTTTGCCTGCGGTTCTATGAGCAATCCTTGATTGGGTGTTGGTCACTCCTGCAGATGAAACATTTTCCTAACTTTCTCCAATACCAACTCTCAGTGTGTATAGTGCCTCCACAGAATCTGCAATTTCCTTTCGCTGTGTTCATTAGGGCTTTACCCTTATTAGCTGATGGCATCGCATTTCCTACTTTAGGTTTCGTGTCGAAGAAATTTTTCTCTCCTTCTTCTTGGTCAAATTTAATTGATCTTTTTTCTTGCTTCTTTTTATCAATTTTTTGGAGTTCTTGGAACTCCATTTCAAGCTCCATCGCTATTTCCACAGTGTTCATAATCGTGGCACCGACCCATAGCTAGAGCTCATCTCAAATTGGGCTTGAGGCCCTCTGCCCTCTACAAATTTCTTTCTGCGTCTCTCCTCATTTGCCAATACGTGAGCGATATACTGAATTAGTCGATTAAATTCAGCTTCATATTTGGCCACCATTAGGGACCCCTGAATCAATCTCTTAAATTTTTTTCTCTTAAATCCATGACTACTTGAGGGATGAACTTCTTTAAGAATTCCTCCTGGAACTGTTTCCAAGTTCCTTCGATTTCCTCTTTTTCTCATTTTCTTTCAACCACCGTCCACCAGTGGCACACAACTCCCTCAAATAGATACGTGGTATATTTCACTTTCTGGGGATCTGTGTAGTTCAACACCCTAAAAGTTTTCTCAACTTCAGACAACCAAAATTTCGCATGTCGATCATCAAGTTCACCATTGAACTTGGGCAGGTTAAATTTCAAGAATCTTGCCAACATCTTATCATCAGATTCTTCTTCCTTTCTACACCCCTCATTACCTTGATTTAGAGTTTGCGGTAATAGGGTGAGTAGTTGCTCGGCCAGCAGCTTGTTTTGTGGGGTATTCTTTAGCGAGGTTCATTATGTACTGGGGGAATCGGCTCACGAGGTTCTTGATGGGGTATGGCATTATCCATATTGTTGGGCGTGTCAGGTGCTCGCAATTCATCAATTAACACCCGCGTGGGCCTTCCTCTTTTCCTTGTATGTTCGTTATGCGATGTATTTTCGCTTGAGGCCATATATATCTGAAATTCATAATGATATGCTTTAATAGAAGTTCTCGATTTCTTGGATGCACATAAGGAGTATAAGGACAGGTAAAGAATATAACGGTCAATTTTCAAAATTCAAGTCAAGAGCCACTTATAGGAATTTCATTTATTCATTAGTAAAATTTCTTGCTTACATGATCATAATACATTGGTTTTTGGGCCATCTCCAAAAGACAAAAAGAAAATGGCATTATAACCCTATCATTATCTAGGGGGACTTGTATATATGTCCTATACAAAAATCCACAACCATCAATAATTACAAACTTCACATCTAACCCCTCAAGCATCCAGTGCACGCCAAGGATCCTCCTCTTCCGGTTCCTCATCTTCATTCCTTCCATTGCCACTACCATTAACATTATTAGCCGTATTAGACATTCCTTCCCCATGAGTTGGTACCCCAGTTTTGTGCTCATCACCACCAACTGCCACTTGCCCCCACGATCTCCTTCGCTCAAATATCAGTATGGTTTCTCCACTTATACAATCTTAGGTCTTCCTTTCAATGCCAAATGTTGCATCATACAATTGTGTCAAAATTTCCTCAAATTAGGCTTTTATTTCCCTAAGCCGTTGGTGGAAATATAGTCGGTTGCTTGTTGCCAAGCTTTTAAAATTTGCACATTGGGCTCGGTGCTTAGACGCCATATTTTCTATTTTGGTCCTAGCCCATCTTCCGTATTCTTGGTGTAATAAATGCAAGTCCATGTATGCGTTTTGCCAATACTCCACTTTCTTTTCCTTCTTTTCCATTTCTCCGTCCTAATCCGTTATTCTCGGCTTCTTTAGCTGCCCAATGTTGCCGTTGCTCGAGTTGTAATCTGACTCCGAATCCATCCACTCGTCTACTCATCTTTTTCCCTTGTCCATCTTCCCATCACAAACCAGAACAAACAAAGTTAGTAGCAGGAGGGAAACGAAAAGATAAAATACTACGAGTCTAAACCTTCGAGATTTCCTATCCTAGGCTTTGATACCACCTGTAACACCCCGAAATCCTAGAGCATCTATCCCTAGGTCTGAAACATTACTCAATGAAAGGGAAACTAACTAAAACTGCAATAGAAAAATATCACAACATCTCCATCATATAAATTCTGAAGCTTAAATTAAATACAAGCTAAAAATTTTTAAAATTACAACTTAATATCCAAAATATACAACTAACTTATACAAAATTCCAACATGCTCCAACTAAACAAAATACAAAAACAAAAAAAAAAAAACAATATATAACAGGTCCAAAAATCTAACATAAGCCAAATCCAATCTACTAGCTTGAGGTTCTTGCAACTTTGGGTGGATCTAGGAATTAATTTCCTACATGGTAAAAGTGAAATCATGAGCCCACTGATCCAGTAAGTTTTATAGCATATGAGGAAGAGTTCAAGATTTGAACAAGAGTCATAGTGAGAACAAACCATGAATGTGATATCAAAATCAATTCGAATCATTCAGAACAAACATAACGAACAGATAATTTATAAACTTTATCACATTCATGTAAAAACATATAAGGCCAAAGCAAATATTTGATAGCTCTATCACCCTTATAACTCCAACATGTAATATACATATAACCTTATCCCTCCAATTGCTTTCCGGAGTGGCCGCTCGAGGAAAGCTATACTTACTTGAGACACAGTCGCCGTAGCATGGACGATCATGAGTCTCAATAGTAACTCTTTAGAATCCTACTTTTAGGACTCTTCCGAACTACCCAACATAATGGAATCCTCAAAGATTTCGATTGTCAACCCGATATCGCCCAATCAAATCTCCCTGAGCATTCCTAGGGCCTAATTTATCAATTTTTTTTATAGGTTCAGAACAAACAGAACATATTCAAACCTATACAGCCTCATCAGGACATGAATTTCAAAACGAACAAAACATATTCGAAACATTGAGCCATATCAAAGCATGAATTTATATAGCTAATAAATTTATTAAACGATTTGGATCGGACCTCGGACTTAAGAAAACTTATTTTACTGTCTAAAAACATTTTAAAGAGGTGATATATGAACTTAGAATAGTAAAAAGAGGTCAAAAATCAAAATTTTACTGTTCATGGCAGTCATAGGATAAGGCTTGAGCGCGCCCTATGAAAGGAGTTCTTCTGCCGAAAAGAAATAAAAAAGCAGAAGATGCCTAGGTTTAGGGTGTGGGCGTGCCTTATCAGGGAAGTTTTTCTACCTAAAGGGAATAAAAGGGCAGAAGATGTTATGAAATAAGGAGTGGGCATGCCTTATGTAATGCCCCGGGATCCTAGAGCATCTGTCCCTGGGTCTGAAATACTATTCAACGAAAATAGAACTAACTAAAATCACAACAATAAAATTCATAGCCTTTCCTTCACAAAAATACCGGAGTTTAACTTGATTACAAGCCAAAATTTCTATAATACGACTTAAAACACTGATTACAATCCAAATATGTACAGAATTCTCGACACATCTCAACTGAAACAAAATACAAATACGAAGACTAAACATTATACAAACATTCTAATATTTCTCAAACTTCAAATGCTCTGGAAATTGATTTCCTACATGATAAATGATGGAATCATGAGTCCACTGACTCAGTAAAAATCATGGCATCGGACAAAGAATACAAGATTTGAATAATAGTTGAAGCAAGAACGAACCATGAATGTGATATCAAAATTCGAATCTTTCAAAATGAACAATACAAACGGATAACGAATCATTCATAACGAACAATGCAACGGATAACTTATAACTTGATCATATTCATGTCAAGATATATAAGGCCGAAGCAAGTAGTTGGTGGATCTGTCATCCTTATAACTTCAATATATACATATATCCTTATCCCTCCACTTACTTTTCCAGGGTAATTGCCCACGGAGTGTCAAACAAACCTGAGACACAGCCGCCGCAGTGTGGTCAACCACGAGTTTCAGGAATAGCTCTTTGGAATCCTACCTCCAGGGCCCCTCCGAACTACCCAACGGACAAGAATTTCCAGGGATTTCGACCATCAACCCGATATCGCCCAATCAATTTCCTTGAAGATTCCCAAGGCCCAACTTTACACATTTGTATAGGTTCAGAACAAACGAAACATATCCAAACATATCAAACAACACTTTGAGCTTAATCATTTCAAACAAATGGGCTATGGATATATTAGATGATATTTTCAAAAATATTTCAAAGAAATATTCTGTGATCATTTCAATCATATCT